>OX402538.1:1494414-1655549 GCA_948098885.1 Drepanosiphum platanoidis
AATAACTGTAGTCGGTCCCGGGGCACGTAACTGGGAGGGGACGTTGTGCATATTTTAATACCGCCTATAAAAATGCACGTACACAACAATGACGCGTGCCGTGTAACGTTGTACGTGGTATGTACACGTCATTGTGTGTAATAAATTTCCGCGTACAATCGTGTGGTAATGTTGCGAGGTGGAAAGGGAAAAAATTTCGCAATCGTACCCGCAATAGTTTGGTACCTATAAAAGGTTACGAGGGCGAGGGCGAGGGCGAGGGCGAGGTGTGAGATATTTATCGGTTTGGCCGGTTTTTTTAGGTGCTCCGCGGATTCCGTCCGACGGCCAATCGACCCTTTTACGTTGCCGCATTAATAATTGCGCCACGTTATAGTGATATTTATTATGATATTACATATTGCCCGACACGGCGACGACGGTCAAAAAGCCAATTAAATCGGTCTGTAGGTTTACGAACCGAGAAAGGGCGGAAGGCGGCCACTGCCGGTGAAATTTTTCGTAGGACGACCTATTGTTGTCGGCGCTTCGAGCGAACGAGAGTGTTGGAAAAAAAAGACGTTTTAATCGCGCGATTACGACACTATATTATTATCACTGGCTCGTATACGATCGTGTCATTTTATCGCGCGTTTAATTTCGACTTACGACCCGCGACGGTGTAAGCCAATCAGCTGTGTTATTATCGCTAGATTTTCATAGAAAACCATGACGATTTATAAGTTTGAAGACGTATTCTTCTCTATACTAGTATTACTGGCCACGAACTCGCTAGTACCTACGTACTAATATAAGTGTAAGTGAAAAAATTTGGAAAATAAAAATATACGGGAACGTTTTTACTTGAAAAAAATGAAAATAAAAAAGCGAGATACGAGAGACGGGGACGAGTTACAGACGACGGGTGATTGATCGTCGGTGAATCGGTCTTGGAAAATTTCGAATAAAAAAAACAATTTTGAATGAAAGAGTCGTGATGGGTCGGCTACAAAGAGTTTGTAAATTTTCTTGGTAAAAAAACGAGTATGACGTATTTAAAAAAAATCGTTGAAAAATTAAATAATATTAATAAAAGCTCTCGAATTCATTGACGATTTTTGTACCGAAAATCCGAAAATAGAAACAAACTTTACAAACGCGTTTTCTCGTATACGCGGCTCATAATAACGCGGGCTCGTCGCGTGAGGTTTTACGAAACGCACTGCCGCGTTGATTCGACGGCACCGAAAACATCAATGATTCAACCGTGTTTTCCGAGTAGTAGAAAATGTAATCAAATTTTAATACATATAGTGCTACGCACGCACGAGACACGCGCGTGATATTATAATATTACTGTTTTATAATACGAGTATGTCTAGCAGGGCACGACGATTCGATAATATAAATATTCTAATAATATTTGTACGAGATAAAAATAAAAACGTTCCCGTTATTGCCGTCGGACGAGACGATTAAACGCTACTTCGACTATAAAATATTATAAAAAAAGCAATAATAACGCTTATAACGGACGGTCGTCGTATAAATCGAACCCAGTGCGTTTCTCTCCGTCATCGTTCTGTCCGTTCTTTTATCAATGAAACATAATAATTACGTAAACAGAAATGTCGTCGTTTGTTTTTCGACAAAATTATAATATACTATAACGACCGCACACCAACCATCGTACACGGTTCGTCCGACGCGTAAATAATAATTACCGTTTTTTTTTATATTTTCTTTTTTTCCGGTCGAATACTTGTATTATCTTCGAGACAACTCGCGCGCGGTTAAAATACGATTGGCTCGATGACGTAATTATATTTGATTTTTTATAAAATCATCGTGTTCTCGGCCGGTTTCGTAGCGGTATTTCGTTTTCGATGGCCACGGCAGCTCGCGTGCTCCGAATATAATATATAGTCACTCTTTTAGTCGGAAACAGGCCCGCGCAGCCGATACCCCAGAGGCCGCGCGCTCGGGAGTTTCAAAGTCGATTTCGCGCTTTGCCAACTTCGCGGACACGTGCACGATCTCGCGCGTCCAATACCGACGGCTATTTTGAAATCATCGACGTGCAACTGATCGCGATTTACGCCGACGCGCGACGTTCTGATCTGTACGACGAGACGCGGTGGAAAAAGATGGAATATTTTTTAAGTCGTTATCCTTTTTGAACCTGCTTCTGACGAGAAATCGACCGTGTTATCGAGGCACCACAATGCTACAGAAAAATAAAACGACGACGGTTACCTTTTGAAAAAACACCGTCGTCGGCTCGATCACGCTCGTACTCGCCCCCCGTTCGATTTCCATAAACAAACGAGTTGTTTTCGATAAAGTCCAAAACACTCGACGACGACGGTTTGTTCGCACCGTGACCGCACAATTAGTAGTAGGACGTCGCGGGCCCTCTTCGAGCAGCCGTCGGAGCCCGTTGGCGAGCGAAAACCACATTTCATAACGACATCGTTACGTCACGCGACCGCCGCCGCCTGTCCGTAAACCGACGCGGAAACGGTAAGTGCCGAGCACGTAGAACTCTGGCGAGGAGGCGTATATCGACTGCCGGGAGAACGAATTGTACACGTCGCTCACGCGTTTATTCAGTCGCGGACACGTCGCTAGAGAGTCGTTAATAAATCGTCGACGAAACTTTCGCCCAAAATATTATTAATATCGTGTGATTTTTCTCCGACCGCGCCTATTACGTACTACGACATAATATTCTATTCGATTGGAACACAAGCGCACGATTATACGCGTTACAATTTTAATACTAATAACTATATATAGGGCTCGGAAGTTGTAGGAGCTTTAAAAAAGGTAAAATATGCGCCGAAAAATTGCAAAATATGCATTAAGGGCATTGAAAGCAACGTCAATTTTTCGTCAAAAAGACCTTTACGACTTCCATAAAAAACGGTACTTGTAATGATCTTAGAGAAATTTTGAAAACAGTTTTGGAAAGCTTAACACTTCTAGGGTGCATCGGTCGGAGCACTTTTTTAAATTTTGCATTTTTTTCACGATAAAAAAATGTTTGAAAATTACAAAATTTTCAATATGTTCAATATCAAATATCTCATTAACTAATTGCTTTTTGAAAAATGTGATCCGACCGATGCACAGTAAATATATTTCTGAATTGAAATATTGTTTCATTTTGAAAATTGAACCACTAGAAGTTCCAAATTGTTGGAAATCGTAGAGGTATTTTTCGTGCATAAATTCTTTTACTCATTTTAGTTTGTTACTGATCGCTGACATGTGCACGCGCGTGCGTAACCACTAATAAACGATTTTCTCTCTCGCAATGTAACAAATTTCAATAGTTTGGTAGATCGAAAGTTCGTTGCGTCGAAATTCGTCATATCAAAAACAAACACAAATCGTTATTGCGAGATTTAAAAGAAAAATCTAAATTGAAATCAACACACTACTAATACAATAAAATATGTTTGACAACGCTGGATACGTAGAAACGACGACCGTAATGACGGCCCGTTTGCTGATAAGGTCGGCGCGTATTATTTCGGGGAAGTCACACTCACACTAATAATCATTTACTAACGCACACACTCACAAGGCAAAAATCACGCGTATAAGATAGTTCTATACTCAACCCCTTAGAAAAGGTCCGCTTCCAATCCCCTTAAAAATGTTAAATATTATGCAAAAAAATTATTCTGAATTCCAAAAATATACAAATAAAAACTATTAATAACTAAAAAAAAAATTACAACTGGTTGGCATTTTGACATCATATTAATTACGAAAAAAATACATGTTCTCTAATAAGTACCTGCAGTTAAGTTATTGCATTGAACCGCCAATACTTTCTTGAGATTTTCCATTTCAAATGAACGACGATTATTCGATTGAAGATTTTTCGATATCGGGAAAACGATCTTTCAACGTTGAAATATACAGGTTGAGAAAGAGAAAAAAAAATCAATTTTTTTTGGAAAAATATGAAATATGCATAAATATGCGTGTAAAATCAATGAAATTTTTTAGCTTAAATTGGCCAAATATGCATTTTCAATTTTTTAACTCGCAATTGTATGCTTCAAATTTCTTGCTAGTTCTGCTATAAATTGAGATCATACAGAACAATATGCGATTCCTACAACTTCCGAGGCCTAAATTAATAACAGTTCCATCGACCGTCTAACCACGAGCCGAGTAATTCGTTCGATGGTTGCACGAAAAAAGCGGTTAAGCGACATTTTTCAGTCATTATCGGAGATTCGCGTGTACCTACTGTTGGTGTGGTTTTTATAAAAATTGATCGAATTTTTAAATTTAGGGTACAAACGACAATATTTTTTGTAAGCTCTAAAACACATGACCAAAAGCGACATCATTTTTAGGGTCTAAACGCCATTAGCTGAAAATATAATAATATGGGCAACAGGACAAACGACGACGTTTTGTGTTTATTTATGAAATTATTATTATTGTATTATTGCCACACATAAAACGAGCGTTCCTCGAATTTTAATTTGATAATATGATTAAAAAAATATATATTTACGACACCGTTTCAATTCTATTATACCTATCTATATATATAAAAATGGAGACAAAAAATTGGAAATTGAATCAGTTGAGAACGGCTGGGCCGATTTGGCTCAAATTTTTTTTAAATGATAGAGAATGTCGGGGAGCGGGTTTATAGCATAAATTATGGAGAAAATTAACCCTAAGGGGGTTAAAAGGTGTAAAAATGGAAAAAATCCCGAGTCAATGGAGCTTTGTGGTATTAAATTTTGTCAATAGTTTCATTTAATATAGCAGAGGCCCCATGGGAAAGGATTTTTCGAAATTCGACCCCTAAGGGGTAAAAGGGGTAAAAATGAAAAAAAAACTGATAAAATAAAAAGTTATACTGCACACGGGCGAAGCCGGGTTATTCAGCTAGTATATTATAATAATATCATCGTAACGTCGTCTGTTCGTTGGTTTTTACCATTTCAGAGTCACCCGAGCTTGGGTCACGTCCAAAGAATTTTAAAACGTTCGACGGGATCAATCAAATTGTCGTTCTAAATTTTCAATTTTGTATAACGAACGATTTTCACATCGACCGGACTCGTAATTTTTAATATATTATTATATTTAACGGACCCGACCTTTCCCGCCGTCTAATCGTAATATTCGGCCGTTTATCTCGTAAGAAACCGCACGTACAACAGTGTTTGCTGGTATATTAAATATATATAAAAAAAAAAAAAAAATGAACGTACTTAAAAAAAAACATTAGCAACAATAATCCCGAGAGATTAAAAAAAGACAAACAATATCCGGCGCAGATCTCTACTGATTTTTAAGTAAGGAGATAGGTTTAAGTGGATTACCTACAGTAGTTATAATGTGTATCGCATTACGTATCGTGGCCCGTAAAAGATAAAACACGAAAACCACTCTGCCGTCTCGAGTTCGCGAAATATTTCCGACGAAATATCATTTATTATAAAACGCTTTTTCGACGACATTTAACCTTGTTTTCCCGCTAATAGGATAATAATATTATACCGTCGTCGTCGTGTATCGAAAAATCGTCCTCCTCCGCCTAATAATAATGTACCTCCGTACTACAGTCGGATATTTCGCGATTCGACGTAATCGAATTTGGCCGATAGCGTTTTTCGTGTTTTATTATATTTCGACGGTTCCATCCCGACGACGGAGATAACAAAAAAATTATGATGAGATCATTGTCAGATTTCTCGGAAGAAATACGGCGTAATGCAATGTCGATTTAAACGCGATTTACTTTTTACAATACACTCAATAACCCCCGCGCGCGACAAGAACGTCAATCGTTTGTTAGAACCGTTTTTGTGTCTCGGCCACATAATAATAATTATTGGGCAATAAGAATTCGAATAACTCTCTGCAGCGAATCTATATTATTATGCCACGTCTTGTGAAATCACCGTACCCGTTTGTTTTTAATTTTTTCAATCGCTCTGCCAATATTGTCGCGGATGATTCCGTTTCGATCCCGTTCGTATTCGTCACCGCAGTTTTTTTTCTTCTTAAAAAACATTTTTTTCTCCCCTTTCAATTCAAAAACATAATTATTTTAGAACAATATTTAAACGTTGTAGTGTCATTTAAAGGACTTACATTCATTTCTTCTCATATCGTCTATAATAAACTAGCTGAATAACCCGGCTTGGCCCGTTTTTATTTTTTTCATTTTTACCCCTTTTACCCCCCTTAAGGGTCGAATTTTGAAAATCGGGTGACGTGACGACACTCAGAAAGGTATCTGTTCCAGCTCTGTGAAAAAAAAAATTGGAAAAAAGTTAAAAAGCGTCGTCACAAAACGGGAACATAAAAAAGGCCAGTATATATGGTTACAGTATATAGGTATACGTACATATAAATGGGCAGAATTTTTCCTATAACCAATAGCAACCGTTTATAAACAAAAATTTCAAAAGTACATCACAAAATCCCCGTTTGAGCACCTCCCCTAATTGGGCTTTTCCGAAAAAGAAAGGAGCCAAATCGGCCCAGCCGTTCTCAATTGATGAATTGTTATACATTTTTGGCTCCATTTTTATATACGTAATATATAGATATGGAGACACGACTTTTATGATATTTCGTGCGACGGACTTGCAACCATTTCTTCTGATAATTCCTAATTTATATGGAGATACGACAAAAATATTATCACAATATAAGATACGACTTTTTATAATCAATTTCACGGAAAATAAAATTATACCACTTCAGCTATACAACTGTCATCGCCAATAATCCCGAAATGGAAAAAATAAAAAAACTGAGTTTTTGCGACTTGGGCCGACGATAAGAAAAATCACTCGAACGCGATTTCGTCTGTTCTCCGAACCGCGCTGCGCTCGGAATAATTGAAAACATATTAATATAATATAATATTATCGTGTCCGGTAGAATTTCACGATTCGCTCCGCTCCGGATTCGCCGAGGTCTTGCGAACGACTGACTCGCCGCGTTCCCGTCGTCGTTCTATAACGCGGAGACGAGCGAGATGGAAAAAAAAAAAACAACAAAATAGCGCATAATTAAAATTCCTAAATTCGTCATGATCACGGTGACAAAACCGAGTGATAAATCGGCGAGCGCGGGCTTTGCGCGGGGATTTACGAGAGCCGTCGAGACGTCGAAAAGTGTACTATAGTCTCGGCCGGCGGGGGTGTGAAAAAAAAAAAAACCAACACGTCGACGAAACCAATACATTATCGTCGTCGGATCGATCGGAAATTTAAACACTTAAGTGCACGAGCGCGTCGTCGTCAAATTACATATTTTTACGCCACGTCGTCGTCGTCGTTGTGATAGCGTCCGTCGCGTCTCGCAGAGAAAATCATACGTCCTCCGGTTGTAGTTATTATTAAACTGCACTGATCGTCGGAAATCGAGTCGCTGCGCGTGTCACTTTGTGATAAAAATATAGTTTATTTAGAAAAAAAATTAACAACTCAACTACTCCTGCTCTATCTACACATCGCCGCATAATATGTGTTTTCCATCAATGCTGCAAATGGGATGTTTGAGTATGGAGATGCGTTTATCGGCCAAGAATTGCATTGTCTCGATGCAGAATCCACGCGTCGTTTTTCCACAAGTCCGGAGGTGTTTTCTTTCTCACCGTTTCTCCGAGTTTAATCAGCACTTGAATATAATAATAAAACGTCGAACTGTTTTTCTTTATCGATATTTATTATACGAGTATACTTGCAATCGTTCTCATACCGAGTCGTTAACACTTTTTCGACGTTTTCGTCGGTTTTCGATGTGCCAGGACCATCACGTTTTTAAATAGCGTCGACTTTGTTCGACTGACACCGGTGTCCTGCGGAATCGACATAATGTGTTCAAGTACTCGGTCATTTGACGTTTTTCCACGTTCGCGCCAAGTATTATTCCAATGCCGACGAGCCGATTACGTCATTGTAGCTAAAACGTTCGCTCTTATTACAATCGAACGACCGGCCGTCATTATGATTAAAACGCCGCCGTTTAACGAGTACATCGCGATAGCGTTTTATGGCCGACGATAACTCGTATTACGAACTCGCCAGACTCTGTAAGATAAAAAATATGAAAAAATAAATAAATACAAATACAAAATGTATTTATACGTATTATTATTATTATTATTATGTTTATTATTATAGGTACTCGTATACTTATCATTTGAATCTGTAAATATGACCGGCGCGCGTTAACCAAAAACTAATAACTATTTGACAAAGACAAACACTTGTAAGTGTCGAATAAATTTGAATCCTCCCGGGGTCGAGACGTCTGACCTGCATATTTATCGCTGCGCAAACAATGTGATTTCGTGGACCATGAATCAAATCTCTCATTTCCAATTCAAACGACACGGGTAGTCGTCATTGTCGATTTATAACTACCGTACAGGTAGAGCGCAACGTCGTCGTCGGGCCGGCCCGACGACGACGACGTTTCGTACGAAAAAATCGTCGTTCTCACGAAATTATAAAAAAATAAATGTTCCACAAAACGTGCCGACCGAGTAGGTATTTCACCCATGTCAGTTTTGTCAATGTTTTCACTTTGGGGCGAGCAGAACGACGTGTATTTTTTCAAGAACCGAAAAACTAGAACGGCCGGTGCGTGCGCAGTGTCGATGACTCGTAGACCAATCCGTGGTCCTCGTTAATGTTTTTGAAAATCGTCGTGTTTAAAATAGTTTCCGGTCGGGAATAATACAATAATATAGCAAACGGACGAACATTACAGAACTGAAAAAAAAACATAATTTTGTTTACATTAATAATCTTATATTATATAAAATTCTCGTGTCACAATGTTATAGTTACCATACGGCTCGACCGATTTTCATGAAATTTTTCGCGTATATTTTGCGAATCCTTTTCAATTACAAAAATATAATTTACACGGTGTTTCATAATAAAATGTGAAATGTGGGTAAAATAATAAAAAAAACATTATCAGTATCCTGTTTTTCATTATTTATAAGTACTTCGTGTAGGTACTTGGTGATTTAAAGTGATTACGTTTTCATATTATTAGAAAATTATATACCTACGGCAAAACAACGACAGCTAGTAATATTTTAAAGGTAGACGATATTTCGTAAACGGTCGACGAAAGTTTTTTTTCCACCACTGATCGTCAGCGTTCGTCGTCGTCGCTTGATCGATGTGTTTTGTAACGATCGACAAATACCACCATGTCGATACGCGCACGTTGGTCGGATTGACGACGACCACCGTTTTGTTCGTCCTCTTGCATATTTCCATATTATAGCCAAGACTCGTGCTATTCGACTACTAGACGTCTTCTCGGGTAACAGTATGAAATGATTTTTCACGTCGTCGGGCAATAGTCTTGGCGATATTATAGTGTCGCGTCGTCGTCGTGTTTTATTTGCACACGACGACGACGACGACGACGGCGAGTTCGATATAATAACTCGCCCCCGCGTATACGCAGTGTGTGCGCGCGATATTATTTTATTGTGGCGATAAATTATATTGTATACTACGCGTATAATATTAATAATAGTCGTGCGCAATAACAATATATGTTATGGCGTGTTCGGAGGTCGCATCGTCGTAGTTATGTGCGCGCGCGCGCGCGCGATGGAAATATATCGCGCAAACAATAGCGATCGAAATAATCGCCGGAGTTAATTTCGTAATAAATATCGAGAAACCGTACGCGAGCAGGTACCTCGTATAATATATAATAAAAGTGACTCACTCCTCGGAGAAGTTCGCGGACGAGTGGTTTTATTATGTAAATCAGGAACTACGTACACCTGACTCGTACGTCGGTGGCGCGCGCCGGACCGGGGCTAGAGAGGACCTCCTCGCCCCCCGTGCAAAACAATTTGTGATAACGAATTGTTCTCCTCGATAAACGAGATCGTCAATGAGCTGCTGTAAACAAAACGAAAAAAACTCAATACATATTTTTATAAACGTACTTTCCAAGTTAATTGTTTTGTAAAAATAAATGATCGTTTGGATTTCATCGTAATAATATTCAGTAGGAGTTGACGCTTTATTTTCGGTCGAGGCGACCCATTTTAGGACACGAAATATATAGGCTACTAAAAACGACTCGCCATCGATGCGAATAATAACACGATATGCATACACTGCGGCGACTCGAGCGAGGATAATGTCGCGCAACGTTTACACGAAAATAAAGACCGAACGAAAACGAGTTGACTTGCGTTTTCCAAGACGATCGGTTTCTATCGTTTGTAACTCGCAATACGCAGTTGAAATAGCTTTCGAAATGATACACCTTCACCGCGATCGCATTCGTAACGGAAATGTTATTCAAACACTGTTATCACTAAAAAACTAAATGTAATAAGGTCGAGTTTAAAAACAATGAATTTACGATTATATTTCCAGAGCGTATTTCCTCGCTCGATTATCGTATATAATTATAATTGTATCGTTGTGCGTATAAATGTGCGATTATTATTTTCGTTTCAATTTCTCTTCATTGTCATCATAACGGTTCTGAGATTATACGGCGTAATAATATGACGTGTTTACAAAACACATGGCACAATATAATATTAGTTACGATTAAAACTAATAAAATGCAAATCATAACCAATCAATAATAAATATGTTTACGAACACGTCATATTATTGATCATACTTTTTACATTATAAAATAGTATAAAATTTTAAGAACGACACGTATCACAAAAAAAAAAAATAACATAATGACTGAGACAACAACACTTCGAGAGACATAAAAAGAAACGCTCCGTGTTGTACGTGTGTTTACAAAAAACTATATCGAATGTTATTTGTTTCCTTAAATTCCATTCTTTCATATGGATCGATTTGTAAGTAAGGCGAGGAAAATATTTTCATATAAAATTACCGAATAATGTTTCTTCTTCTCATTGGAAAAGGTTATCACGAGACGTGTTTTCAATCGTCACACGGAATGTTTATATCGAAATATTCGATTACGAGTGTAGCGTTTAGATTTTCGCCGGACGATAAGATCGCGCGTTTGGGGACGACACACGCGCCGCGATTATAATAATTTGTTTCGTCGCCGTACTCGTTTATGTTATTATTTGTACTATAAATCTTCGGCGGCGCACTACAATAACAACAATAATATTATGATCTTTTGTTTGCATAATTACAATAGTTCTCTACCGGTTTGTATAAATCACGAGTTACCGTGACGAGGAAATTCTTCAAACCCAATGATATATAGTTCGTTCGCGCAGAGTTATTATATTATAATCTAATACAATATCAAATTATTTATAAAAGCATTATCCGAGTCGTCGCGACACGACGATTCCGCGCGAATGTTACGGCGTGATATTATTACGAGTTTAGAATTCGCGGCCGGCCAGGATCTCTCTTGTTCCTCGCAGGTTCCGAGCAAAATCGTCCTTCTTGCACCCGGTACATGGAATAATCTTTCGTGACGACAAATTTCCAATGCGATTTCGGTAAATCTACGATATTATGAAAAAACGATCAATTAAATGACGTGAAATGTATAATTCTCTACCGTTCGTATATTGCGATTAGCGAGAGTGAACAACGGTCTCGTCGCGCGTTTCAATTGAAAATAAACAATACACTACACGATTTTTCATGTTCGCCACCAGTTTCACACGTTCTCGGTGCGAAGAAAACCGGACGGAAACGTTTTTACCGTTTACAGCACTAATAATAATTACGGTCGTCGTGTCTCGTATTGCGAGGCACTCGGCATACGTATTATCATCTGTCGTTTGTAAAAATTGATTCCGACTTTGGACTGCAATTGACGAACTATAATTAAATTTCAAAATCATTACAATCCGAAAACGATGATTTTCTTAAAACCTATACGCACGCGTCTACGTACAAGTGTAATGAAAAAAAAAAAACTATTCGCTAGAGCAGCGCTTCTCGACCTGTGTTGAAAGCTCTTGGATGGCACGCAAAGAAAATCTCCGAGAAAATTAATAATTGTAGTTCCTAATGAAATTATTTAAACTCCGAACGCGTAAAATAACGCGTTTTTAATTTAAATATTTTTATATTTTGTTCTTAGGTCACACGCGCGTCACATTTTGCGTTGTGTTGAACGTCTAATCCGTGTCCGAAAATCATTTCGTTCTACACTCGCTTCGTTGTCTTCGACGGCGGTAAGGATCACTTAACACCGTTCTGTAATGATCGTCCTTCTCTTCGCGATCGGTTCGGTCCTCGAAGAGTTGGCAAACTAAACAAAATCGGACGGGATGCATGCAGAAATCAGTACACGTTTTTGTTTTTTTTTTTTTTTTTTTCAGAAACAATGTTAATTAATTTGATTTGCACAGCGAAAATTTGAATCACATTTTGTACACGAGCACTAAATTTACAATACATTTGTTTTTTTTTTTTTGTTTTTGTTTTTTTTTTTTGATTTTTCTTTTTGCTAATCCGTGCCTATTATTTACAATGTGAAATAAAATCGTATAGAAAATAAATTTAATCAAATAGAATAAAATCACTTGCTACGCTATAGTTGAAAACGAAAAAAAAAACGAAAAAAAAAAAAAATAAAAAACAAAACAAAAAATCAAAGACTTACGTACTAGTAAAAAGACATTACTATTAATGTTTTGAAGTCTCAAAAATTATTATTATTATTTTATTTTAATTTATTTTTTTTTTGTTAAACATAAACGAGAAGAAAAAAAACAGTCTACAACATGTATAATACTTATATATTCATATATAAGTATATATATATATATATACATATATATATATATAAGTATATATAAGTATATATATATATTAATCATTATCAATATCACAATAATATAACAAAACACTCCGGTAAAAGGCAGCGATATTCGATTTGGAATATAGAAATTAATATTATCTAAACTTGAGCACGACACGGTGCAGGAATGTAAAAAATAAATATAAATATACACACACATATATATATGTATATAAAATGTACATATACATATATACATATATACGAGTATATATATAAATATATTATAAATATAATAATATAATATAGTGACCGTTAATAGTAAAACGAAGAGAAAAAAAATTAAAATAAATAGATTGAGCTATATATAAGTTGTAAACTTTTTTTTTTTTTCAAGACTCGTTAAATAATAATAATAATAATAATAATAAAACTCTACAAATCCGAGACGACACTATAATATGTAAATCGCACAACAGTTTATACTCGTGAAAGACAGTCGGTAAACGAATCAAGTAATAATCATAAACTATGCGCAAAAAATATATAAACGATATAATAATAATAATAATAATAATAATCAAGAAAAAACATAGAAATAGTATATATGTGTGTCAATATTAAGTAACATCAAACTTAACCTATTGCTTACAAAAAAAAAAAAGAAAAAGAAAAAAAGAGAAACGAAAAAAATAAATAACAAAACAAAACAAAACAACAAAAGGCATAATAAATCTTATATAAATGTATTGAAACAAAATAATCGTAATTTATTATATCGTTTCGACTAAAATAAAAGTGCATTATTATAATTGTTTACACGTGCGTTGAATTTACTATAAGAAATATCGTTTACAATCGTTATAATAATAACAATAATAACAATAATAATAATAATAATAATAATAATAATAATAATAATAATAATAATAATAAAAAGTCACGTTTTACAGACGAAAGTATTTATTTATTAATTTTATTTTATTTTATTTTATTTTTTTTTTTTTTTTTGTGCCAAAAGTCGATAAAAAATTATGTTCAAAATATAAACAATTAAAATATTATTATTATTTAAACACCTACAAAATTATTATTATGCAAGTCACAAAAGTCTTTAAGAAAAAATTATTTTGTACTTCTAAAATTAAATTTATCATTACACGTCTCGCCTACGTTTTTTTTTTTTTTTTCATATATATATGTATACATATATATAGAAATTTATATAATCGTTTTTTTCTTTTGGATATTTTTATTTTTTTTCTCTCAAATTTATTATATTTAATTTTATTTCTTACCCACGACGACGGGATTTCGTGTGGAAGGCACTTTTTCAAATTCTCCCTACACAGTGTGTGGTTCTGTGGCTAATTATTATTATTATTTTAATTAAATTTAATTAATTTTTTTTTTTATTCTCTTAAATTTTAAATCTAGAAAATTCGGTGCGTATAACAGACCAAAAATGCCACCATTCGCAATGATCGTCGGTGTGTAATCGTCGTACGAGGGCGATAACAACTCTTTCTCGTTCGTCCCATCTGCACATATCGCGCGCGCGCGTCCGATACAATATAATAACGGTAGAATCTACGTATTTCCGCGCGTTATTGTATGATAAGTGTATTACGTATTTCGTCGAACCGATTTTTTTTTGACCTCTCCTGCGAATCCGGTGCGAAAAACGCGAGAGACGATTCGCTCGTCCGTGAGATTTAGTTACTTTTTATTAATTTTTTTGTCAATTTTACTTTGCGGGCCGAAGGCGGACGACAGAAGGCGGACGATATCGGTCGAGGAGCGCGTGCTCGGCGAAGAGAATGCGAGTCGAAAATAGAAATCTAAACGCGGGCCAATCGAATTTTCCAGCCGCGTTTCGTGCCGGGTGCTGGTGGCGGTGGGGGGGGGAGGGGGCGGTTAGGTTAGGAAAGTCGAAACGACCGAGTGTAAATGCAGTGTAAAAAAATAATCTCCGAAACGAATTATTAATATTATTACGTTGTGTTTTGACCGGTGCTGCGCGAAACGATCGAGGGGCGGGGGGGGTCGTCCGAGAGTGCTCGGATTTTCGAGTCGGGCGTAGGGAGTAAGGGAGGTAGGCGCGTACGTTATTGTATTATTGATATGCGATGCGTTCGAGTAGAGGATTTTTATGGTTTTTTTTTTTTTTTTTTCATACGAAAATCGTACGTTTCCGTCGCCAACGGGCGAGATTCACACTGTTCAAAAGATGAATTTTTACGAAGAGAAGAAAGTAACTCGGCGGGAGATTCCCTACGTGTGTGTGTGTGTGTGTGTGTGTGTGTGTTTCGATTCGAGAATGCGATTTTGCACGGAAATCAAACGGTGAAATAATAATAAAATTGTACACGTTTCCGACGCTAAACACAGAGCTCTCGACGTTTAAAACACGTGATTTACTCTACATACATCATAAAAGTCCAGGAGTTTTATCAAATTTTTACTTATAAAATAACAGTATAATTTATATCAGATTTTATACTGGAGAAGGCACTAAATTAAGATGAAAAGTCGTTAAATTAAAAATTAGATAGTTAATTTTTTTTTTTTTTTTTTTATAAGTAATATATAATAATATATAATATAATAATAATAATAATAATAATAATAATTTTAATAATAATAATAATAATAATAATTATTATAATGCACCACATTTAAAACGAGATACAGTAGCTCTAGTCCGATATGAAAGATTTACAATAATAATAATAATATTATAATTACGATGATTGTACTATTTTATAACAATAATAATTATAACAATAATAATAATAATAATAATAATTTGTTTTGTCGTCGTTGTTGTTGTTGGGCGTTGTGTCCGAGAACGATTGTGCACCGGACGCGCGACGCGAGCGTGTTGTAGAAAAATACAATGTGTTCGATCGATCGTCAACATAATAATATTATTATCACAACGACAGTTACGATACTCCCGCGTATTAGGCGCATAATATTAGAAAAATAATAATCTATTGACGTAATTATTATTATTATTATTATTATCGTCGTCGTGCGGAGAAGACGTCGAAAGGTCGTCTGTCTTTCCGAGTCCAACGGAGGAATGTGGAACGACAGTTCTCACGGGACTAGAGCTATACGGTATGAAGACTAACACACCTACGGGAGAGGGTAAGACGTGGATGGCGGCGGGCTCTCGACCGTTTTTTTTCCTCGTGCGGATCCTTCTGCGAGATAGCTGCAGACCCGTCCGAGCAGGACGACGACGTTCCGGGACCCGAAAACCGCGTGCGCCCCCCGACCGGTCGAGAGAAGAGCTAGATGGACGAGGGGGTCGTTAGAATGATTTCTCGCAGACGGTCGTTGAAAAAGAATACTACTCGCGTAGTCCTTACTATAGTACGAGTGCTCGCGCGATATCGTTATGTAATAGTTACGTATTTTACGGTCGTTTTTCACCGTGAAAATAATAATATCGTGTAAAAGGATCGAATCGATTTTACCTTCCGATCGGTTTACACGTGTCGTCGAGATAATAAAAAAAAAAACAAAAACAAGAGATATTCGAAAAGCGCGGCGATCATCGATGTACGGAAGAATCGAAAAAATGTTTCAATCGTTATTTATTATCGTTCGAAATCGCTCGTTTCAGACGAAAACGAATAGAGAGGAATTTCACGGTATTGTAAAAATACGTATCATTATTATCGTACGGCGGGGATCGTCGTCGTTCACACGGATAAATCGACCGAAAAAAAAAAAAAACGAAACGAACGAAAAAATCATCCCGCGTATTAAAAAATTATGTAATTTTGTGTGTGTGTGTGTGTGTAAATTCTCGCATTCTAAGCCCCCCGATCACACTATGTGTATATTATATAGGGTTTATTATCTCGTGAACAGGTTTTTTTTTGTTGTTATTTATTTTAAATTATTTTTCTTTTTACCCATGTATTACGAAAAAAATAAAACAAAATACACAATACAATGATTATACAATAAAAAATACGTCGTATATCGTAATAATAATAATAATAATAATAATAATATTAATGTGTTTATACGCTAGACAATGATGATTTCCTCGTTAATAATAATTGTTTTTTTTTCTGTGTAAGTATCAATTATCAATTATTATTACAATAATAATAATTATGATGATAACGTATATATTAATAATAATATATACGTTCGACTCTCGGCCGCACGACGACGATTTCGGAGTGAATTGAAAATCGACAATGTGGAGTCGTTCGAAAAGCGCGCGACTTTCGCGGACCATACGAGTCGGATCCCAAACACCGGGTGGGGAGGGGAGAAACGGCTAGTCGGGTCGTCCTGGATATTTTCTTTAATCGTTTTGCGACGCGTTATTCACTATACGTATAAAACAAGTGTGTTCTTTGTCCGACGACGACGACGACGAGAAGTTTAGAAATAACGAAGAAAACGATCCGCGTTCTACATGATAAAAAAGAGAATATTAACGTGATAAAAGTGACTGTGAAAAAACCGAAATAGGATAAAAATAATTGTACACAATCGTATTTTACGCGGCGCGCGCGTGATTTTTTTCAAGCGTTTTTTCGTCGGTCGGTCGGTCGGTCGTCGGCGATTCGACGTCGCGATCGGTGTCGGCCGAGAGCCGTCGAGGGGAGGACGAGGGTGGTTGGGGTTGGTTTTACAGAAAATCGTTGTTGGGCCGCGGCGGACACGGTTTTTTGAGCGATTCGGACCTGGGGAACGGGGGCGGCGACGTGTCCCTGGGGCTGTACGGCCGCATGGGCGGCAGCGCGGACGACGTGGACCGCGTGCGCGACTTGCTGCGCCGCCGCCGCACCATCGGCGGCAGTTTGGGCGTGACCGGCGAGCTCAGGTCGTCCGTGCTCTTGGTCCGGCACCCGCGGCCCGCGGCCGACGCTTCCGGCGACGCTTCCGGTTGCGGCGGCTGCGGGGACAAGGACAAGGACGCGGACGCGGCCGCGGCCGTGGACAGCGCGTCCAGCTTGTCCACGATCCGGTGCATCGTGTCCTCGATGGCGGTCAGCCGCCGGTTGATGGACAGCACGTCCGTGCGGAAGTCGGCCCGCAGGTCGTCGATCTTGGCCAGCACGTCCAGGTCCAGCGGCGGCGGCAACAGGACCGAGGACGAAGGACACGGCGGCGGGGGCGGCGACGGCGCGTCCGCCGCGCGTTTGGGCTGCTGCTGGGGAGGAGACGACGACTGCTGCTGCTGCTGCTGCTGCTGGACAGGCGGCGGTTCCTCTTCCGGTTCCGGTCCGCCGGGCGCGATCCTGGCAACCCTCTCGTCCGTCTCGTCGATCGTCTCCTGACGTTGACTTCCGGCGCCGCCGCCGGCGAAAGGCTCGGCCGCGGGCAGTTTCTGCAGTTTCGGGAACACCTTGTGCCCGTTTCCGCCGCCGGACCTTCCGGGAGAATCGCGGATTTTCGCGGGGGCGCTCTGCAGGCTCACCGCCGACGTGTCTACCGAGTCGGTACTTCCGCCGCCGCCGCCGCCGCCCAAAACTTTGCCCCATTTCGAGACTTTTTTAGGCGCCGCCGCCACGGCGGCCGGTCTGACGGCGCCCGTCGAACACGAGGCCTGCGGGTCCTCGCTCGGCTGCCTCGACGAGACCAGCGGCAACACCTTGGGACGCTCCGAAGCGTCCGCCACCGTGCCCGACGACTCGGCCTTGCTCTCGTCCGCGGCCGCGGCCTGTTGCTGCATGCCCTGTTGCATGCTGGGCGCCCGGTCCTTCCGGAACTTGGTGAATATCTTCCGCACCAGCTGGTCCCGCTGCTCGTCCAGTTGCGGCTCGTTTTTCCGCTTCTCCGCCAGCTCCTTTTCCCGGCGCACGTCCGCCACCTTCCGGAATATCAGCTGTGAACACACGCGTTTCGCAAACGCCGTTTTAGGTTTCGTTTCGAGCAAAGAGTTTGTCATTAAACAGAAAACGAATAATCGTAGAAACTCGCGAACCCTTCGCGGATTACTCAAATTATTATTATTATTATTATTTTCTATAGAAATGGTGTGTAGTTTTCTATAAATTTGAACCCCGAAAATTCATATATAAAGTGCTCGGAAAAAGTACTCTGATAATTCCAGCGAAAACGGCTGTGATTACAATTTTAGATTTCGAAAAGATATTATATATAAGAAAACTTTACGTTAATGTAATAATAATTGTAAACACGAACAACGTCACGTTTCGCGATTATACGGCGGCGGCGGCGCGGCGTTTCTCTTTTATTTCGTTCGCTATTTCGACCTAACGTTTCGTATAATATCATTATACTCGTTACGCCGGCCAACACGTACCCTGTGCCTGAGGTTGTAGGTGAGTATGAGGTTTCGCGAGAACGAGTTGGCGAACGCTTGATAGAAATCCAACACTTCCAGAAGCCGGTCTCTCTTGATCGTGTGCAGGTCGCAGTAGGTCAGGGCTCGCACGTTGGCCGCCGACTGACCCAGCGCCGTGTCTTTCCAAAACGAATCGCCGAAAACGTCGCCCTTGCCTGCGACACAGAGACAACGAGTAAATGTTTGTGAAAACCAGACACGTCATAATAATATAGTTATCGTTCGACACTGCAGGTCGTACTTGAAAATAAATAAATTCATTATGGGCGTTTTCTAAAGTCAAAAAGCAAAAAAAAACCGTTATCGAGACACATTAATAATAATGTCTATATAGAACGCATCGCGCCGACGGAATACATAAAACGATATGTACATAGATCGTATAATTTTGACAAACGAGAAAAGTTGTCGAGATGATTTATTGATAAACTCGGATTCGTCGCGTATGAAAAAAAAATCGTCACGTTTTCAACTCGCGCGATGACTTATTACTTATTACACACACACACACACACCCACACACATCGCCTACCGTTTGAAAACTTCGCGGGCGCGTTATAAATACGTACGTTTTATCGTAGATTTTTTTAATAATATTCATTCTTACGCGCGCGGAAAAAAAAACGAAAAAATAAAAAGAGTGCACGGCGCTCACCCAAAATGGCGACTACTTCGTCGTCCTGGATGACTTCTAACGAGCCGGTGACGATGAAGCACAGCGAGTCGATGGACTCTCCGGTGTGGAAGAGCAGATCGCCCGGCGCCGAGTGACTCATGGTAAAGTGCATGGCCAGCGCACGCAAGCACCCGTCGCTGGCCAAACGGAACGCCGGGTGCTCGTTGAACACTTTTCGGTTGAGATGAACACAAATGTCCGCTTTCATGTCTTTCGGACAGTAATTCAACACCTGTGAAAAAAAAAAAAACAAAACCGAACGACCGGATAACTACAATATCGTCGGCGGCAGCAGTCGTACATAATCGAGTAATAAAGTGACGAAAACAAAAACCTAGCCCCGGCGGGCGGACGGACGGACGGACGACGCCAAATTATTTGGGCGCCAGGCCATTTGGGCTCTAGTCCACGTCGATAAAGATCATGACCGAGACCGCGAACGCATTGTTTCGGGGGGGGAGGGTCGAAACCGATGACCGTTGTTCGACGCGACGACGACTATTTGCGAGTATAAATACAAAAAAAAACGTGTTATTCTTTGTCGGAATACAATGAAAAGCTTTGGCGTTTAGATGATTTTTTTTTATATACAAAAAATTGCACATAAATTTCAAATTAATTAGATCGACCGAATATTAGGCGGTACGGTCCGAGTGATTATCTCGCACAAACGTTTGGGAAAAAAAAAAATAAAGAAAACTTTTTCGCGGCACTTCCGCGCGAGTCATATCGATAAAAAAACCACAATCATCGGTTTGTGAGACGATCACGTTACTCGTGACGACCGCCGTTTCGTTCGATATTCGCGTTCGATATTTAAATCGAAAACGAAACGCAGCCTCGTCCGTCGTCGCCCGGAGCGGAGCGCAGGTTGTGCTCTCTTCTCACGTACTTTATCCGTGTCCAAGCCCCGGGTCATAGCCCACGTGGACACCACGTAGTCCATGACCCGCTCGGACAGTGCTTTCGGCACTTCGTGTAGTTTCATGAATTCCCTGACGTTGTTCAGCATGTCGTGGTATTTCGCAGTGGCCGAAGTCATCTGCTGTATGATGGTGGTCACGTGACCGAAAATCGTCGCGTACAACAGCGCTGCGAAACGAAAAATAACGATTATTACACTTGTACACAGTTTTCTAAGGAGAATTATTATCTCGTTTTCATCTCCTATACTCGACGCGGAACGCTTCGCAGTGTTTTACCCCGTTGACTTTGAGAACGATCTGACATGGGGGGGTGGGGGTCGACGGTTACGTTTTACGCGTTTCGTAAGATTTTCGAGCAAAACGTCGTGTGAACGCGCGTGTCACGCCGAAATAAGGTAATGAATTTGATTTGAAACAATAATATTTTAGGGGAACGAGACTATTTGGGAAATGATTATGAAAACCCGACGGCGTGAAACGTAATTCAACGACGCGTTTTCAGTCGTCGGGAAATCCTTTGTCCATCGACGTCGCCCCGAAGGTTCTAAACATACTTACACGCGATGACCATCATGCATATGGTGAAAATCTTCTCGTTGTCGGTCTCCGAGGCGACGTTGCCGAACCCGACGCTGGTCATGCACGACATGGTGAAGTATAGCGCGGTGACGTACATGGTCTTCCGCGGCGGCCCGTGCACCAGCTCGGTGGAGTTTGCGTGGTCCGACATTATATACGAGTACGGGTACTGCGTTATGTTGGCCAGCTTCCACAGCCACGAGTATTGGTATCCGTTTTCGGCGTCGGAACGTCCTGAACGGCGGGGTGGAAAAAAAACGTGACGTTTTTAACGACGGCCAATTAGAAATATTATATTTATCGAATTTCGCTCACCGATGGAATACCAAATGCAGGCCAACCAGTGAGCCACCAGCATGTAGAAGCACAGCAACAGGATCAACATGGCCGCGCCGTACTCCAAGTACCTGTCCAATTTTCTCACGACCCTGCCCAGCCGCAGCAACCGGACAACTTTCAAGGCACTGAACAAACTCCCGATGCCCTGTAAAACGGGGGTGGGGGCAAAAACAACGCTTTTAGTGTACGATTAGTGATTTTACATATTTTTCGATGTTTTACGTATTTCGCCTTTTTAGGCAGTTAAAAGAAAACGAAAACAAACGCGCGATTCGCGCCGCGCGTCACCGTAACGGTGTCAAAGGACACTTCTCTCGGACTGATTTTTAATATGCATCCGAGCACTTTGGATATCATGCGAAAATATGCATGAAAATATTGATTATTTTTTTTTCGACGAATAATAACGTTTGGATTTGGCTTTTGAGTCGTTTCGCTCGCGTACATGATGGCATATTATAGAACGCTTTTTTGCCGGCAAAGCTCGATTGAAAAACAAAAAACATTACTCCCTATAATATAGTACTGTACTCTTAGTTTTAAGAACTCGAGGCACAAAGTTTTCAATACGATATTTTCAAACGTTCTCTATGAAAACCTTCCGAATTTTTTGACACCGCACCGAAATTATTGTAAAAAAATACAAACGTATACAAAACCTGCGACCACCGTCAGAATGTTCCTCAACATTGCCATACTTGTGCGAGATTGCCGAGATTACGTCGATTTGTCGTCGTCTCTTCGTAAGACACTCGATCGTGCAGGAAATTAAAAAAAACTATTCGGCCAAATCGTAGACGTTGCTCTGCACAACTCGCAAACGCATAGAAATGCTAATTAATAATATAAAACGTACGTTTTCGACCTAACGGATATAAAACGCTCTATACAATAATAATTATTGTAATCGCTAGAAAAATAAAACGTCCGTTTCGTTTCCAAATACACGTCATTATCGTTTGTTCGGTCGTGGATTAGATATGTCGCTAGATGGCTCCACACTATACGTGCCGTTGTTCTCTCACTGTTTCTGCGTTTTCACTATATTGTTTCAATAGAATTCACCGAGTATCGTTTTACAAGCGTAGTGTGTGAACCGCACAGTTATAAATAAATCAATAATTATCGATGCACGAGGTACGCTTGTCGCGATATTAATATCGGATTGTCGTCGTCTCGCCACGGGCGCAATTATCGTCCCGAAGAGTTGGTCGTCTCGTCGATGAAATCACGACTATACGTATAATATCGGAGTTCATCGGTTCGGCACGAATGTCAATCGGGCCGTGTAATAATGCGTCGCGCGCCGTACAACACACACACACACACGCTAGGGCGCGGAATGTTTGAAGTTAAATCTCGACAACAATGTATTATTGTAATACGTCTCGGAGCGTCTGTTTTATACAATACGATTCGATTTGCATTATTCGCGTCGTCATAATATCATATTGTTCCCGGTCGACGCGCGTACGCGTCGGTAAAGGGGTAGGGGGGCAGGGAGGGGGGGGAAACGAACGGATCGATGGCGGAAGGGACACGTCGGAAGATGCGTATATTATACGTGGGATTTTGTTTTTTTTCGAAAATCGTAATAACATCGTCGGCGACGGCGACGGCGCGCGGTCTATTCGAAACAGTTCGGACGAACAGATGCGGCGAATGTTCGAAACGAAATCGCCGCGGCCGCCGATCGGCAAAAATCGAATCGGGTATACGCGAAAAAATAAATATAAAATCCTCCTCGACATACCTACCCCTAGACGATATTACACGTATCGCGAACGCAGCGGGGTCGCGTCTATATAATATGCAAACGATTCGTCTGTATTACCGTTGTATTACACACACGTGTATATTATTGTTATATTAAAAAACGATATCGCCGGTATAATACGTAGATGCCGCGAGGAGAGCGGCGCGTGTGGCCCGATTAGAGGGGGGGGGGCTCGGTCTCCCCCCCCCGGATTTCGAAACGATATGAAAATATTCCTATTTTTTGTATTTATGGTAATAATTTCACTGTGCGCGGAGGATATGAAACGGTTTTGGTTTTTTACGAAAGAGGAGGACTGCGCTTTTTCGACGATATTTCATTCGACGACCGTTGCGACTGTTGCTGATCACCGAAGCGACCGTATAGAGAGAACCGTGTTTGTTTAGTAATAATATTATCAAGTCGTTTTTTCGCGGACGTTGTGGACTTTTTTCCAAAATTTTAAAATCGGTCGCGCCGCCGGGTAAGAGACTCGTCGCGATTCGCGGCCCAAGACGTGCCGATTTTCGTTTTTACGTTCCGATGGTAAACGAATTTTTTCTCGCGGAATTCTTCTAGAAATCTTCGTTATCTTCGTGAGCGATTCGGCCAGTAAATTTTTGGCCGCGTAACAAACGGGATCCTGACAAATCGCGGTGTTTCCAGATGTTGCGGCGCGTGCCGCCAATACAGACGTGAGCGATAATAATATTACGCGCGTCATTGTGGCCGCGAGCCGATTTTTCGGTCGTTTCACGTGTGTCGAGGTCGAAAATTAACAAATAAATCGTACGATATTAATCGTGAAAATTTAATTTCGTTATCAGTACTGATGGTAAAGTTCGCGATTCGGAACGTTAGCGCGATATCTCTCTCTCTGACATCGAATTATTTTTTTAACACCGAAATCAATTCGATTGTGTACCGAAGAAGAAATTGCTTCGAAGTGTAAAAACGTCAAAAATTCGCATTTGTAAATGAAAAATGGTTCCAAGTAGCATTGGAATAAAACAAATAGTATTTCAAACGCACAATCTACGCGAAATTTTTACAAAAATCACCTTTTGCGTCGCGAGGTTATTATTCGTTCGGTCGTACGACAGCGAGAATTCGATAGGGAGATTAAATTTGTCCACAATGACGTCAGACCGCGCACCACGAGGTTAGGTTTCGAGGTTTAGATTATTATTTTTCTTTCTTCTCGAACACGTCTCCTAAGCATCGGGAATCTACGGATTTCATTTCAACCGGTCGGTCCGAGAGTAATGATAATATATAATCGAAACGCTTTGCAAAATCGGCAGCGGGTCGACTTCGAAACGTTGGGCTTTCGGACGCAAACATTTTCGGTTCCGGAAACATATTCGTACCGATTAAGTCTTACGATAAATGCAAGGAAGTCGCGTGGTAATTATTTTTAAAACCAACGTTTCGGGTCAAACGCTATTAAATTGTTCTTCGTCCAAATGCTTTCGATCTCGAAATGCTTCGAGTGTTGAATTCAAACGAGCATTGCTTGAATATACCGTTTTCGGTGACTCGCAGAGAAAAAATAGTATTCACTGGTTGTCGTTGTAATTACGTCGATGACGAAAACTTCGTTCTACTATACGGCTTTACACACGTTTTCCACACAGGACTATATACGGAAACTCTTCGCGCGACGACGACGTCAAAATAACAACGACGACGGGTGGGGAATAGAAATTAAAAAAAAAAAACCGTGGGATCGAGATGTATTACTCTTTTGAAAGCTTGTCAAATCGTAAAAAATAATTTCACGACGTATAATATGCAATAATAATGCGCAGCCGTCATAATGACTCCGGGAACACGCGTTGTGCGCGATGCGTAAAATCTTTTATAGTTTATCTGAATATCCTAGCTCGTAATATGCAGACGCATTGCATTGCATTGCATTGTGTGTGTGCACGCGAACAGTGTCACAGCGATATTAAAAAAAAAAAAAAAAAGGAGAAAAAAAGTATAATAACGAACGTACGTTGTATAATCAAGGATTTGCGTGTGGCCTCCAATAAAAAAAGGATTAAAATATTCTTTACGATTATTATAATATATACGTATATAAATAATAATCGCACGTATATATATACGAGTATGACGTGGAAAAAAAATATAATATATAATTTATGTATGAACTTTTTTTTTTCCTCGTCATTCGTGACTAAGCGATTTTATACGAAAAAACGCATAAATTCTATTGTGTGCACGCGCGACACCGCCGCCGCCGCCGTCGTCGTATATATACGTATAATACTCGTACGTATATTTAACAAGACGTTTTTTTCTTCGCCGGTCGTCGGCGTGTTTAACGCGTCCCCGACACGATTCGTCCGAAAGGGCGTACCATTTTGTCCTTAGCTCCGAAAAGTACACAGGATTCCATTACTTATATTATACGTTTATAGATTTTTATTTATTTATTTATTTATTTATTTATATAATAAGGACATTATACGGTATACATAAAAAAAAAAAGAACATTGCATAATGAAGGAAACCAGATCCAATTATTTTCACTGCGCACCCCCGCGTCCTGCGTCCTGCGGGTTCTAAATGAATCTGCAGACAAACACGCAGCGCGCACAAACGCGAAACGTTAATAAAATAAATTGTACGACGGCGCGCGACGGCGACAATAAAAAAAGGATTTCGGAGACAATATCGCAGCCGAGCAAATACGGTTTGTTGTCTTTCATTGATCATAGACCAAGCAAACTAATTCGAATTCCCTCGGTAATGATTTTTTTTTTCTCCTGCCCTCCGCCCCCACCCCCACCGGTCTCTCGGTTTTTATACGGACGGCAGTGGAAATAAATACATTTCCCCCCCGGTCTTCGGCATCCGTTATACGCGTCGTATCTCTTCCGCGGAGTTGTTTTTTTTTTATTATTATTATTATTCGGCGGCGGTATACGACAAAAGTTTACTTTGTTACGTCTTCCAAACTCGGTACGACACGTGCGCGCGCACGACGGACGGATGATAATAATTAACTAAAGTCCGTACGTGGTTTGCGTCGTCGTCGTCGTCGACGTCTTCTTTTTAGAAGAGGGCCAAATTATCCAAATAACAAGTCGCCGCCGATATATCGAAGAATAGAAAGGATAGCGTGTCGGAAACGACGACTGATGAGGCGAAAACGATTTCGTCGACGACATCGACGGATTCCGAGCGGCGCGCAATCGGTTATTCGTTTTATTTTTCGACCGGACCGGAATTATCATATTATTATATTATCACGAAAATATGAACCGTAAAAACTCCGACGACGCGGGTAACCGAATTTAAAAATAATGTAAATCCAATTGGTTTAGTTCTTTAACTTTCACTCTGATTATACACGGATAGACGTTGAGTAATGTTATTATGACTTTCCGTAAAAGGTGAATTACTGCGCGCCGGGGTCCTGAAAAGTTTTTCTTCTGCCCGAAAACTTTTAATAGCTACCGTACGTACCTGCTCTGACAAAAAAAAAAAAGAAGAAAACGTAACTAAAAAATAATTCCGTCGGACGGTTTTGGTCTTAATATTCGGTTATTAATCTGTGCAGGTGATTTTCAAATACGTATAATATCTCATCGCGAAACTGTGCTAAATTCGCGAATCTAACCAGCGGGGAAATCGGAAAATTGAATTTTTCACAAAATATCGCGGGCGAGTCGAATCCATTGAAATGCAAAATGTTGTGAAAATTTAATGTTTTTTATGTTTGTTTTTTTCATTACCTAATAATAATTAGAGATTAAAACTTGTTTACATAACGTTGCGTCTGCAGAAATTTCAAATATTAAAAACGGAAAGTTTAATGAATTGAAAATGTTGCATTTATTTTTATAAATTTGTCGAGCTTAAACGAAATTTCACAAACGCTCGTGTAAAATCGGACCGATTCTTATAGTGAGAAGTATAATATCTCGATCGCAAACAGACCGAAAAAAAAAAAATAGAGAACGAAAACATCAATCCATTCCTCGGAATAAAAAAAAACCAAAGTTATACTCTGAAAACTACTAAAGCGGACACACACACATATCAGATTTTCACCCGGACTCGGACGTGACGCGAGACTTTTAAAGAAGTTTTAAAGGACACGCTGCTCGACGTTAGAAAACCGATACAGTTTTATGAAACGTATCCGATCGTGTGTGAGCATACGCGTATACTCGTATATACGTATGTTTATATACGACGATAAAGATTACGATTTCTTCTTCGCATGGCAGTTTGCGCGCGGTCGGAGTGAATAATGTATGTCTTTTTGTTAGGCTCGAGCGGTTTATAAATATTGTGCCGACGAATCGATTCGGATAAAACCTCAAAACATTATCATCGTGCGAGTGTTTTTCCTGGACTCTCCGCGTCGTGTAATATTATTATGTACACGAGAGACACGCGAAACACTTACGGAAATCACTCGGGCGGCCTCATAAATGTTATACGTACGTATATTATATATACGCTGATTTGCAGCGATTTATACCGCCGACACGCGTCGTCGTCGGCGCGCGCGGTATCTGAAAACGGACGGGGAAATCAAAAGATCAAAATAAAAACGCACGCCAGAGAGTACGTGCGCGAGTTACGTACGTATTGTTGTGTGTTGCGGCCGTGCCGTTATTTCCCTCGGGGACTCGCGCTTATGCACGCGCGGACTTAACGTCCGCGAAATTGGCACTCGCGATTTGCGCGCAGACGTTCCTACGACCGAGACAAACGACTCGATCCATCACAGCTCGAGGCTCGGTCGTATTAAAGACGGCAACGGCGGAAAAAAAAAGCTCATTAGTATTTTGATAATACGCGGCGGCGGCGGCGGTTATTACGACGACGGCAAACGAATTTGTGCCGAGACTTTTGGTCGATCCGAAACGTGACGAACGGACGTCGAACGCGACGACGACGACGACGACGACGACGACGGCTCCTTGCCGACGTCATTAAAACGTTTGAAACGTCCTTTTTCGTTCCGAGCGAAACGACTATCGTCGTCGTTTCGTTTGTGGACAAAATAGAATTTGTCATTCATCCTGAATCGAAAAATTAAAATCGTAGCGAAAAAAAGCTCAAAAATTCAATACAAAACTAGCTCTAACGAGACCGCGAAATCTTCAAAATTGACATATTGTACTCGATAAGACGAATAGAACGAGAGGCTCGAAAACGTCGCCAGTATTTCATGACAGATCTCATCGATTTCAAAATGAACGATTCGAAATCAGACTAAACGTTACCGATTCAAGCTGTCCGGTTACGGTTCGAGTTCAGACGACACGAAAAAAATTTCCAAGGAGGACTCGAACCGCGAAACTTCGAACGAGCCGCGCGATTAAATCTCGGTCCACGTCCGGCGCGGTAATAAACCCGTCAATTATTAGATAATTTTTTTTCACCGTTATTGTAATATTACGAGTTTACGGTTTCTTCGGCGGTCGCCGGGCCGTCGTCGTATCGTTATGCCGCGGTCAGAACCGGATATACGGTCGCCGGACCCGTGAGGATAATGGATGGACGAGAGGACTCGGCCGATCGGGGCGGAGGGTGTGCTAGAAACGTATCTCGGAAGTCGGCGACGACGGTCGTTAAAGGCGGCGACCGAAGAGCGGTGGAAAACGATTACGTCGTCGGTCGCCGTGGTTCGATAACGGAGCGCGAGCGCGCGCACCGAAGGACACATTTTCTACCGTCCGGTCCGTGCTGACTCGATACAGTATGACGTGTATGAAAAGGACTTTCCGATGAGATACAAGTGACGTTGACCTGCAGATATTGAATTGTACATTTGTTTTGAGAACAACGAATATTCGTCTAACCCGCAAAGGTAAACGGCAAAGAGAAAACCATCCGAAATCTTGTATTAAATTTTCTCGCGTCGTCGTACGCGACCGAAGAATTCGTGTTCATACATTAATTACGGTATTTCCTTAAAACTACAATGTTTTCAAACGCTACGCCGCCGACGTCAAAAGTATTCGCGCATCTCAACATTCTAATCGTTCGATCGACCGGATCGGGTGTTAAATTGTTTCCACGTCGTCGTAACGACGATAAGAAATAACATCGCGCGGACGGATTTCAAAAAAACAGTCGTCAAAAATACGGGCACCGCGATGACGCGGCAACCGAGTGTGTAAAACGAGACGTTACACGAACGCGACTTTTCGGATTTAGTTGACGGTGACGTATCGCGCGCGCGCGCGCGTGTGCAATCTGCGTCGGGAATTTTCGGATTTGACGACTTAGCCGGCGGCGGCAGACGACCGAAGGCGATGAGCGTTGTCGCGCCGTCGTCGTTATCGCGGCATACACGTCGTGACGTATGCGCTCGTTTTCTCGTGCGGAAATCGAGTGAAATATCGTTCGGAAAATGAAAAAAAAAACACACACAATACGATTTCTCAACCGAATCTCGGCGCGCGTAAAATAATCTGAAAAAGACGGGGAAACGCGCGGAACGAATAAAAAAAAAAACGATATCGAACGATCGCAAATGCTGCCGAGAAGAGGATCATCGACCGGCGAGGATAAGGACGAGAAATTCTTACGACTTGGCCTCGTGAAAGGATCGATTTCCGAACGGCGGCGGCGTTCTCCTGCGCGAAAACAGAAGAAACGATTCTTCGCCGGTCGTTAGAGTGATTAACGGGAAAAATGTAATTATATTTTCCACGCGCACTCCGAGTGCACAGATAATGCGTGTGTAATCCCCGGCCGATTTAAATATCGGTTCGCGACATCGGTTTGATCGATATACGAGTATAAATAAACAAATACATAAGAAAGAAAGAAAGAAGAAGCTCTAATCCAATATTCCCCCTCCTCCACCGCGCCGGCCCGAAAGTATTTCTTTCGAGCTACGCGCAGTCATTAATTTAATTAGTTTTTAAAGATAATGGAAAGTATGCAAAATAAGGGGAAAACGAGAACTCTCGTTAAAACAATACCGTTTTAAAAGCACCGTAGTGCGCAAAAAATGTCTCGTGTTTCCTAAAACGTTGCCGTCGCCGTCGCGTTTTCTCGCTCAAAGACACGAGTAATGGTATATACCGTAAGTACGTAATAATAATCATCTCTGTTCGACATTTACGCGGAGAACGGGTCGTATTCATTCGCTGCAGACAATGAACACACGAACGTGTAATTGTGATAAGTAAAATCGCAACGATATACACGCCTGTTCCGTAGTAAAATAATACTCTTTCATTATGAGCCCGGCGGCGGCGGCACATGATTGATGGGCGACTCGGTCGTCGTCTAAAGTCGTATATAACATGTATATATTGTACGTGTGTGGACGCACTACATCCGCCGCGTGCGGTTCTTAAAATATACGACTTGCTTTTATTAGATTTTTATTTATTACTTTATCCGTCCGATGTTTATACGACTGTCGTGTTTTTATAATCGCTCGATCGTGCGGGCGTGAGTTATGGGCCGTGAAAAACATAAAAAGAATTACTATTCAGATTCAGACGCCGCGCCACGCGCAAACATACGTATTACCGAGGCGATACGAGAGACGACTCGGAAGAGTCGGTAAACAATACGATATTATAATATACGCGTACGATATACGTATAAATTGTACGATTCGTATTATGATAATAATTAGGGCTCGGATTTCAATGCATTTGCGTCTTTTTTTTGGGATATCTTACGCGATGCTTTCCAAGCTACAAATATGTTTCAAGTACTTTGCGATCTGACCACAATAATTTTTTGGGGCATTTTTTGACGGTTTTAATGCATTTTTTAATTTCTTAGGACATTTTCGACCAATTTGTCGTATTATGACTAAAAAAATTGACCTCATTGAAATATTATAAGTACTACATAGTAGTATTATAGTACTACGTAATAAAAATTATTTTCATTTTGAACTATTTTCACTGATTTAACATCAGGTTTTCCGGTTTTTACAATCTGTATGTCACACCATCCAATTAGCCTAGATATTATTGCAGACAACCGTCGTCGGTCATTGAAATTCCAAAACGTTAAAAAAATTCTTATTGTACAATGCAATGCGAATATAATTTAATTTTTTTTTGTACATTGTAATATAATTTATAATTTATAATTTTTATTAGAATTTTATTCGTTCCTCATTTTTTAATAATAATTTAATTTGAATTTATTCAATAAATAATGCATTTTTTGAAAGGGCATTTTATTGATATTTTTAGGGCATTTAAATCCGAGCCCTAATAATAATTAATAACGCATACGATCGTTTTCAACAATATCGATAGTTTGTTTACATAGTAAACATTTGGTCATTGAAAAGAAGCAAAAAAAAAAAGGTTTATAGATTCTATTACACGTTTTTTTGTTGCAAAAATGTCTAGTCAGGTTAACCCTGTAACCTGACTTGTCGACTTGTCCTTATTTACTGCATTTTTCATTTATACGATACTCGTAGTTACATACGGGGGGGGGGGGGAAGAGCACGTGCCCCTACCCTGAATCGGCCGTGAAACGTGTATTTTATCGATGTAATTATTATTATGTTTTCAATGACAAATAAAATAATACGCGTGTGCGCGCTTACCTCTTCGTCGTGGTCGAACGCGTTGAACACGTCGTACGGCAGGCAGGACAGCACGTCTATGACGAACCACGACCTGAGGTAGTTCATCCTGATGACCTTGGGGTCGGAGACCACCTCGCCGCCGGGCCCGACGAACGTGGTGTGAAAGTTGAGCACGATGTCGATGAAGAATATGACGTCCACGATGGAGTCGACCACCAGCAGCGACACGTCCTCGCTGGTCTTGTTCTTGAACGCCACGTTGTACGGCACCATGATGGCCGTGTAGAACGTCAGGCACAGGATCACCCAGTCCCAGATCGCCTTGAACGCGCAATAGTGCAGCAATATGTGCGGCGGCGTCTTCGGCGCTTCTTGCCTGTACTGGGGCATTACGTCCGCGTTCAGGCTCATCATCTGTACAAGACCAAAGTACACACACACACGGATACCTCAACGCCACCGATTGGGTCCATGCACGTCCCGGGAAATTTCTTTCTTTTTTTTTTTATCGTTTTCGTTGCCAAAGGAGACGACCGATTTTTTTTCCTCATCATTTCTCACATACTCGACGCGCGCGACAAAATACAACGCGCGTGTTTTCGGACATTTGCTCTCATCTCCTCTATATCTTTCTGCGGAAATTAAACGTTCGAATAAAATTTATCGGTAAGTTAGAAAAGTGTCTCGACAAATTGCATGTACTACTCTGTCGTACACGGACACGACTTTACTTTAGTCGAAAGTTTTTTCGTTCTCGTTCTCCTAATCATCTTCTAATGTTTACCGTCATTTTTTACAATAGTCACGTTTTTTTAATAAAAAAAAAAGTTGCGCGTTTAGAGAACGTGGCGAAAGAAAAAAAAAAAAAGGAAGAAAAAAGGATATACCGGACAAATTACTTTTCGATTAGCGCGGCGCGGCGCGGCGAAGTCTATTTCACACCTATATAAACACATTTCTCAGAACGCGGGACTTTTATCGAAACAGAAATAAAATAAAAGTAATTGCTCATACATTTCCGACAGCAGACGATAGAAATAAGCGACTTTTAGGAATTATTTAAAAATATTATACACCAGACGGAGGCCAAGGGTTAGGTCTTATAGAAATAACCGACTATTGTTATTATTATTATTTTTTCGAGGACTGCTTTTGATTTGTTAAATATTAAAGAAGGCGGCGCATGCCGTCGACAGTGATTCGATTATGCAAAATGAAATAACGACGGAGACGTCTCTAAAAACGACGGGACTGAAATCTCGGGGGGGAAACGGGAAACGTTAAAATAATAATAATACGAAAACGATATATTATTTATTGTCGTCGACCGCAGCCGGTTTTAAGTGTATAGACTTTAAATAAAGGCTTATTTATGGTCGCGCGAGCCCGTACAACGAACCGCGAGCGCGCGCGTGCGTCGCCGTCGTCGTCGTCGTCGTCGAGGGGATGACGGAAGGTCAGGACGGGAGCGGCGCACGTCATATTTCTTAATTAATAAGCTCGCGCTAACAAATGTTAAAGATAAATAATGAGACGGCAGTCCCTCGAAACGCCTTAAAGCGATTAAACGGCGTTTTATTATTAACAAATGATTTAACGAGGTATTAACGGGTCCGAGACGACTACGGGGACGGGCGATAAGACGACGAAACTAATTAAACTTGCGAGGAGTCCGCGGCCGCGATATATTACACGAGCCGTATACCCTTTTCTCTCCCTCGCCAATATTCCCCCGCCAGCTCGGCCTAGTTGTTGTTCCCGTCAATCCGATTAACAATGGATAATTATTAATGATCGCGTCGGCCGCCATCGACGTGCCGCGTCCGACAGGACCGAGTGTGTTAATACCACCTGGCCTGGCCGCGAAACCATATACAAAAAAAATGTAATAAAAAAAATACTCGGTAATTAAAACGATTCCCAGTGCGGCGGCGGTCCGATGTAACGAGCTAGACGTATTGTTTCTTATTTTAAAAAGGGCGGAAAATCTCGAGGGGCCGAACAATAGACGACGACGACGACGGGAAAACGCCGTTGTTTTGTTTCGTTTGACGATATCGCCCCGACGCGCGTTATACCCGGTGCGGGTCGGCTGGCCCGCTAATCGAAAAGAAGAGAAAGAGAAAACGCGGTTTTGAATCGGACACGATGTGTTTGACGAGCTTATCGACGACGGTGTGAAGCGCGCGCTAATTGTTCGATTAATTTATTTATCGTTTCTATTATTGATCACAAAGGCCGGTACGTGAAGGGGTAGCTCTCGCGAATTCGATAACAACTACGTCGAATTTCCGGATTTTACGCATCTATACGTAGATGATCTCGGGCCTCGCGTTTACGACGACGACAATGAGAATAAGCGCTCGATCGTTTTGGAAACATTTTTAACAAACATATCGCGCCGGCGTAGATAACTCGTAAACGCGAACGGAGAAGTGTTTGTTTTAAAGAAACGACGACGTGCTAGTGGAAATTACTGACGGATTGCCGGGAGTGCTATCGTCGCGGTACGAATAATAATAACGGACAAACGTCGATTTTTCCTAGTCACGTGTTTGTAATATTATATCGGAATTTACGGATCGAAAAACGAGTACGTTTCGCGCCGCCGACGAAAGTTGTCTATCGTAAATTAATAAGTTTTCCGTCGTTCGACACTAAACATTATTATCTTCGAGAAAGTTTAATTAAACGCGATGTTATTTAAAATCAACATTTTAAAACGCTGATGATAAGTAACAATAATAATAATAATGAACCGAATTTCGCGGAGAATATCGTTTAACCGTGGATTTTAATTTCCTATTTAACGAGAAGATTTTTTCCTTTTTTTTTTTTCGCTCTCATCCCGGAGCAATAATTACCCGTGCGCAGTTTTATGCGATTTTTTTTTCTGTCTCTTTTTTTTGGTAAACCACCGATCAGATTTTAAAATATTACGCTCGAAATATAATAATATAATGTTTATAATTTATGGTTTTTTTTCATTAAGTTGACAATTATTATTATTATTTTTAATTGTGTCCCGCGGTACAAAGGGCCAAAGTGTAATATTATTATTATAATAATATATTGCTATTCATTCCTCTTGTGTTGTGTTTTTTTTTCAGAAAGCCAAACTATGTTGAAAGTTGACATCATTGTTATTTAAAACTGAACGTTGCCGCTACAAAGTTTCTTTGTTCCTTTTTTTGATGAACTCCCTCACACTCTCTTCTCTTTCGAACGGGGGAAAAAAATGAAAAAATAAAAAAAAATCCTTTGCCTATAATATTTCCCGCGTCGTCGTCGTAATGATCGTTTCTCCTTTTTTTTTTTTTTCTCTCTCTCTTCGCCGATATTTCATTTCGCGACGAATTGAATCCGATTCGTACGCGATCGAACGCGGAAATATTTCGTGTGTTTTCACAACGGCGCGGCGGTGGCGAACGGCTCTCGACTCTCGTTTCTCCCGGCACACGTTGAAGAATAATCACTTATTATTTCACAAAAACGCTCGCTCGCCCGCCGCCGCGCCGTTTTTCGATCACGTCGGTGGCAAACTCTCGGCGAACGAGTGCTCCGACGGCGAGAGTTTTACCCAGTGGCGTAGTTACTGGGGGGGGGGGTGTATTTTTCAATGATATTTAATTATTACGTGTTACAGTGTATATTATAGTAAAATGATATTTTCGTTGTAAATAAAAAATATTTGACATGACAGTTTTTATTAAAATCAATAAAATAACTTGTTAAAATTAACCCGTGATTATGAATTGACTCTTAAACACACACCCCGCGCGGAAAAAAATTCTATCCACGCCGCGCCGCCGGACCTACCTAATTGTTTAATTATTTAATTGTTATTATCGTCGCGGTCGGTCGTCTCCTTCGTCTTCCGGCAATCCTTCGCGTCCCCCTCCTCGACCGCATGCTCAACTACCGAAATCCTCCCTCCTGTTGACGTCACTACTCTACAACGGGTGTACTTAAGTTGTATACGCGTCGTTACGCGCACGCACTCTTTACAAGTATATCGCGACTAAACCCCGTACTCACGTGCGCCAGATGAGATTGCACGTGCCTGGTGGAGTCCTTGATGGAAACCGGGTGCGACGAGAACTGCGACACCAGCGTCTTGCTCCTGGTCACCGACCGGGCCAGCTTGGCGAACTTGCTGAGGCCTGCTAACAGATCTCCTGGTGTTGGGCAAGGCAACGGAAAACGAAAACAAACCAGAAAAAAAAAAAAAAACACACTCAACATGCACGTCAATACGAGATGATAAACAAGAGGAAAACAATCCAACGGTAACACAAAATGAAAACCAAAAGCAAGACAAGACATTATAAAATAATAGAAATAAAGAGAAAAAAAAACGAAAAAAAAAAAAAACGACCACGGTGGTGTGTGTACACAATATAACATTATAAGTAATCGTCACGGGTTTATAACACGACCGAGGGCGTGCTCGGAGGAGGAGCAGGAGGATCCTTTACCCCGTCGATCCGAGTGAATTCGATTTCATCTCCTTAAAATAATTCCGTTACGTTTCGAATGAAATAAAAAAAAACGCGTCTGATAACGTTAATTGTTTTCGTTTACGCGTCGTCGGCGCAAACGCGTAGGAAATAATGTAAAATCGCCCCCACCGCAGGAAATTCCCGAGCACGCCTCCGAACACACGACGTATTATAATATAATAATATAACTGTCACACGTATATTGTTATAAATGTATGGACTAACACACAGCTATAAGGGTACATTATTTTTAAGTACGATCAGGACATTATCACGACGGTAACACAATGAAATATCTCCGTATAGCGGACACTTGCGGCCCACGATCGGGCAATAAATACGCCTTTCGGTTTTGATTTCGGCAATTTAAACGTGACGATGTCGTCGAAGTAGAGTCTGCTGTTATAGTACTCGTCGAAAGTAAAGCACCGAGTTACAACGGAAAAGATAAACACGACCGACGGTTTGATAGTCGGGGGTCCGCTATACCGAGAGGCTTTGATTGTACGCTAAAGTTGTGCTAACACTATTGGGGACGTTCCGCTATTCGGAAGTTGTCGGTAATTACACTTTTAGAAGAACGAAATAAACTAAAACAGCTATATTATGTGAATGTATGACGTATCTAATGTGTACGATGTCGATATATTACGTATATTATGTTGTTTTATTATGTTGTAATTATTATTATTATCTTTTGTTAACACCGTTTCGATAGCGATGACCGTGTCGCGGCGACGATTCGCGCGCGCGTCATGACTTCAACGTAAACATTCGGGGAAACACTGTTTGCAATCGCTGATATTATGAAAATTCGATTGTGATATTTGCGAGTAACGAGCGTTTGTCGTAGGAAATGTGGCAAAAAAGTCCGTCGTTTTATCTCCTTCTCTCTTTTATCCCATCGATTCGTGATTCGTGTACAGTTCACGGCGAATCTCGGCCAATCGAAAACCTACGGCCCGCGTGCGAGGATTCGAAATCACGTGACGTTAATTCGACGCGAGAAAACGACGACACCAATTATTACGTATTATGCGTCCGTTTAAAGAGCAGCGGTTCCCGATCTTTTTCGCGGACTATTTCCCGTCCGAAAAAAGTCGAGTAAAAAATCAACGAAAACAATTTTATCGTTACGATTATTACTTTTGAGATCGTAGTACACGTCATGACTGATGCAGATGTAATAATAATAATAATAGATATTACAGGGTACACGAAATAAAAATAAATAGTTTAATATTTTCCCGAGAAGACGATTTGTTCACGGCGCGGCGGCGGCGATCGGAAAGTTGCGAGACTTACTATCGAACAACAGAGATCTACGTATGCCGAGAAGTCACGCGATCTACAACGAGGGGCTAGAGAGAAAGAGAGAGAGATAGGGCGGGAGGGAGGGAAAGAGAGAGAAAGAGGGTGGGAGACAGAGAGAAAGAAAGAGAGGGAGAGAGCGGAACGCGGGGGAGCTTTATCGATTTCGTCTGCCGGATTTCCGCGGGCGATTTTCGCGGAGGTCGTGTCTCGCTCCGCGTACACGGAACTCGATAATAATAATTACACGGCGCAACCCACTCGATAACGGCGGCGGCGGCGGCGGTTACACACACGTACCGTATATTATATTATACGGTGCGCGTACACACGCTCCGTCACCGATCTAAATTTCGACGAACGGCGTTTCCGTTATTGTGGGTTTTCGCGCGAATCGCAGAGCACCCGATGCCCAACGATATTGTATTACAGGGTTCATAAACTCGATACGTATCGTCGTCGCCCGTCGTCGTCGTCGTCGTACGATTCGCGAGCGTAAAACGACACACACACCTCGCGATCGGCAGAGTCGTCAGAAGGCGCACGCGATATCGTTATGTAACAGCGACAATATTATGTAAATATCGTACATACCCGTCGAGATGGCGCGGCGAAACGAGGTTCGAGTGAACGAAACGGGGAAAAAAACCAACGAAAAACAAACAAAAATACAAAATTATTCGATTCGAAAAAGGTCGCGCCCGCCGCCGCCGCCGCCGTGTTTATTTTTTCAATTATTATTAATATTATTATTGTGTTCTATCAAAACTAATATTTCTGTGGTCGATGTGAAATGTTTATTTTTAAAATTAAATGTCTCCGTTATTGGCAGCGATAAAACGCGATAAACCGCCGCGCCGCCGCGGTGCTCGTCGGAATGGAAGTGAAGTCGTCTGTGGAAATATTAAACTCTCCGACAAACAATACACACTTCAGCGCCGCGATAATAATTGTACTCGGATTATTTATTTAATTTTTACATCGACGACGCGGTTGAACAAACAACAATAACGATTTCGGCGACTACTGCGGTTTCATCTCGCGCGCGGCGGGGTGGAGTTTTTCGTTTTTCGCCGTTGAAAATACATAAACAGTATTTATTATATTGTTCGCGAGTACTTTAGTAATTTACCGCGCGATAAATATCCAATTAAATTCACCCGGTGAGTTAGTTAAGAATCCGACGATGACGTCGTCTCATATTTTATTCGCAGCGGATTTACGTGAAATATTTAATACGTCGTCGTCGGAGACACGTCGCGCGTCGCCGGTTAGATTCGTTCGATTGTTTGTCTGTTATATTTCGATCGGCTAAAAGATATTGCGCGCTCGTCGTGTTTTTTATTTTTCTCGACCATTGATAATAGTAGTTTTCGTTTTCATACGTCAAGTATGTGTGTGTACGCCGCCGCCGCTTCTCGGAAGTTTTGTACTTTTTTTTCTCTCTCTCTCGACACTTTAAAACCGTCGACTCTACAATGATTAAATCCTCGATAGGACGATATCGCGTAATTATAATTAATTGCAATTAAAATGTGAAAAAGTAAACGAAATTATAACGTGCTCTGTGGAAAGTTATGAAATGTTGTTTGCTCAAAAGTGCGGTCTGCGTGTAAGTGCACGTGTCCCGCAGAAAAAAAAAAGAAAAAAAACTAATGATGATAATATTTCTCCGACGCGTTTCGAAACGAGAAAAAGTCCGTAATAATGTGTTTTTATTTTTATTTTTTTTAATTGGGATACCGCGATAAGACGACAAGAGCGTGTAGAGTATTTTCGTAATTATATTATTGTAATTAACTCGACGACGAGTCTCCTCTGTACCGGGACGTTTTCTCGACGACGACGAGGCAGGCAGCGCGCGTTCATGCCGAAAACACGTCTGGACGAGCAGCATCCGTAACCCCGTGAAAACGAACCCGAAACGGTCGTCTGGCAACGCGCTAACCGTTCGTTTATTTATCTATTTTTTTTTCTTTCGTTATTATATCATCCGCTCGGAAGCGCGTCGTTTCGTTAAAAACAAGTCCGCGGGAGGAGTATTTTTTTATTTTCGTATTGTCGGCGGCCACCCACACGCGTGACTTATCGGGAAAAATAATAAACACGACGACGGAAATATATAAACAGAGGGGCAGTGAAAGTTTCGTTCGAGATCTAAACGAAACGTATACGGAATTCGCGTCGCGCGTACCATATTTCATGTACACACAACGATATCGCGCGCCGGGAGATTACGATTATAATATAACATCACGTACAGGGCGAACGGACGAAAAACGGCTAACCGCCGGTATATTATATGATGTTATAAAAACCTTGCATCCTAAATCCCTAATTAGAAACTACTCCATTGTGTGTGTGTGTTTAGCGTCGACTCCACACGCGGTTGTCACGCGTTCGGCGTATAAATTATTATAATTATGATTATTATTATGTGAACCGTATTCTCTAGGACTCGGAGGTGGGTCTAATCTAGATTTACAGGGCGTTATACGGGGATTTGGGTCGTATACGACAATAATATAACGGCGAGACGACGATAGAGTTCGCGGCCGATCCCGCGTACTTCGAGCGAGGCGTTCGTCGTTCGTCGGTAAAAACGGTCAATACTCTGCGCAGTCGTTATTCGGACCGAAAAATCGCCCGTCGTCGAAACGCTACGGAAATCATAGAAAGTCGTGGACTTTTGAAAGTAGACCGCGAGGCCGGTCGACTTGCCCACTGACTGCGCGACAACGCGACTCGTTTACGAATAAAGGTTATTACTCGCGACGATTGTTTTCGGAACGATAAGGACGCGATGATCGAGTGAGGGGAGGGAGGGGGGGGGAGAGACAATTTCGCTTCGCCCTGTACGTGTGTGATGATATTATAACGGTGCGTTTTATTCTCCGGATCGCACAAAACAACCGGACGTGAAATATAATAGATGAAATAAAACGACGACGGTATAAATCACGCGCTCGCGAGACGACCCTGCGCGTACGACGAATACTGCGGCGATATTATTATTATTATTATTGTAATTACGGGGACCAGGTCTATTGTTACGCTGCGAGGGCGGTGTGTACATTTTCTAATCGGCCGGCGGCGGCGGCGGCGGTGATATTCTTATTGTTGTGTTCGTATAGGACCCGGAAGCGAGACGGATCGAAAAAAAATTGTTATTTCGAGGCATTTCGTTGATCTTCCAGCGCGCCAATATAGGACCTTCGCGAGATCTTTGCTCGTCCGCGACGAACACTGGCGTACGAAAACACAAATAACATTATAGATTATCGCCGCTACCGCGCCGGTGTTTTATATTTATTAGAATACACGAGGAAAAATCGTAGTGACCGAAGCCTTTTTCGGTCGAAAAGTACTTTTCAGTCTCGATCGCGCGCGGGAGGGGGAGGGAAGGACAGGGTACACATCTTAACAAATACGTATATGATGAACGCCCATGCAACTCGAAACACACGAATACAACTCGCACAATCAAATCAACGTTATTTATCACACCCATTAATCACTACGGGGTTTACGCTATCGGATGACGAGAAACGTCATCGGACGCCGCGCCGCCGCCGTGTGATTCGCCGCGGTCAAGTCGTCAGCTCGACCGAGACGAACCACACGGCCGGTCGACCTATCGTCGACGTACAGGAAATCGTGTGGCCCGCTCGACCGTCGTCGGGGGCCCCCGGAGCGAAGATAAATATTATACTTCGTCGTACGGTGTTGACTTTGCGGTTCGGCGGGTGGCGACGAAAAAAAAAAAACAAAACAAAACGAACTAATCCGGTCTCGTGGTGTCCGGAAAGTCTCGGCCGGGCCGCCGTGTATGTACTCGATCGCAAACACCGACGGCGGCGACGACGTTCCGATGAGAAAACGGACAAACAACAAACGAATGGAAAAAAAAAAAAAAAAAGGTTATCGCGCGGGTATCGATTTTCATCGGGGGGAAACGCGACGGAGTTTTATGACGTTTGTGCTGCGTCTGTCGCGACCCCCGGAGCACACTAAACGCGCGCATACGTGTGTTATAATCGAGTCGGCGCGGCGTGACGAAAACTTTTCGCCGCTCGGCATCCTCTCCGTCCGTCCGTCTTGCGATTTTTTTTTTCGATTGATCCTAAGTAAACCGAAATCTAACGCGCGCCACCACCCATACGTCGACCCTCTCGGCGGCGCACAAAGTCAATACCGTCGGTAATTTAATCCTGTCCGGTTTAATTACGGCCAAACGGTTCGCGTGCGCATCGATTGTCCTGACCGACATTTCGCCGCGTCCTCCGCGTCCTCCGCGCCCCCTTCCCCCCCCCCTCGATAATACGAGTACATAATAATATCATATCGTTCTGCATGCGCGCGCGGGACGACGTTCGTCTCGTATACGAGACACGGTCAACACGGTCGTACACCTATTGCTATGTATTTTTATTTAGTTTTTTAATTACATTATTATAATATGTTTTTTCGGTTTAGTTTTTTGTTAAGTGAAACAACGAGAAAAAAAAAATATTCGAAACTTACCGCCTTTGGAATCCTCCGACTCGATGGGTTGCTTCAGCGCCGTGATGTCCCTGAACGTGAGCAGGAACAACACGACGAGATCCCTCTCGTTCTTGATCGGGGCTATTTGCATTAGCAGCCATAGCGGGGTCTCTAACAAATATCATTTCAAAACGGTTATATGCGATCGTAGGTAGAACGAGACTTCACGTGACGCGATCGGCGGGGCCAAAAGTTAGGTTGTCGTCGCCCACGGGGTAGTGTATAATTTGAAAAATTGAAAGAAAACGTAAACGATGAAACGTCGACGACGACACGTATACTTTTGGCCGCGTCGATGCGAATTGTTTCTTTTTACAGTTGTTTTTTTTTTTTTTTAATTATCAAGTACATTTTCAACAGGAATAACTACCGAAAAAATGTCGGATACGGTGTGTATCCAACCGACGTAAATGTAAATATCTACTTTTTGGCGAAGTTAATTATGGTTCTTTCAACTTAAATCTAATTACACCCAGCCTTTTAAATAGGCCGTCTGAAGGCTGTTTGTATATATAACGGCCATAAAATTGTTACATGTTTTTTTTTTTTTTTTTTTCAATAATCATGTGTCTGAAAACTCTCCACGTATCCGTCCGTCGCGCGCGTATTTTTGTTTTCGTCGTCGCCACGTCGGAAAACAATAGTTTTACTTCTCCGACGACGATCACATCACGAACACTCACTCCTTTTGCGAATACAATAATTTATTTCGACCGTCGTCGTCGTCGTCTCGTCGATCAATAACAATAATAACGTGTCGATAATTCGCGCCGCGCGGATTCGCGGAAAGTTTTCAAACCACTCTCACGTAATAATATGTATAATATAAGCGTTACTAAAATGTTACTCCATACACTTGTATATAATATTATATATATATGTTGTAAATATATAATAACTGTTGAGGTGTTAGAAGCGGTTTAAAAGCTCTATGATTCTGTCTCGTATACTCAGCTGTATATATATATTATTATTATAATATATAATAATATAATATCTACTACGATCGCCATGTGAGAAATCCACCCACTAAGCGAAAAATAACGGTGACAATTTTCAATAAAATAATAACATTAATGATATTATAATAACGCGCACACACGCACAAGCATATACATAATAATATTATTATTATATCGAACAAACGATATAAGTATGTAAATTGAATTATTTTAGATATGATATTATGTATATGTTGTTATGTAAGCTGTTATATAATATTTTCGTTTCGTACGACCAGCCGTTGGCGGCGCACGCGCGTTTAAATACAAGCAGTTCAATGGTTAAATTGTCTAAGAAAAAAAAAAATAAAATAAAAAAAAAAAAACAATAAAGTCGGAAGGATATAGTAATAATAATAATAATAATAATAATAATGATAATAATAACAATATGCAATGTACAATTTCAAGATATTTATCCGCCTAATAAATACGATGTCAATAACCCTATGCTACTGTTCGAACGTACGGACCTACTATACGACGGTATGTACAATTGCGTTGTTTGACCGCATTGTACGTCGTCGTATCATTACATTCTTCGGCGTGCTTGGCTTTACAGGTACACGAACGTTAAAATAAAAAAAATAAAAAAAATAAACCATATAATATAATATAATATATAATATATATAACAATACAAAATAAAAAATGAAAATAAATAAAATATATCGTCATCGTGCATGTATACAATCGTATTATAGTATTAAAAATAAATCAATCGGCTACGAGGTGTAGATCAAAATGGCGTCGCCTGTGCGGCTTTCTGGGGTGTTTCTCAATAATCAAAAAGCGAATAAAATATATTGTAATATTATTATTCTCGCGGGTATTTCTATGACAAATGGCTAAATCATAATAATAATAATTACGCCGGCGGGGGCTTATCAAATACTGAGCAAGAAAACGCGTACACACGTATATATATATTATATATAATAATATATAATATCGTATGTATATATATATATATATACATAAAGTAATAATAAAAGTAAAAGTAAAAGTAAAAAAAAAAAATTAAAATTAAAATTAAAGAAAATATGATTAAACCGTTCATTCTACGGTACCTGCTTGGTCTTAAAGCCAACATACCTTCTGGCAGATCTGGGTTGGTACATATTTAAAACAAATAAACGTCTGTTAATTTTTTAGTACTAATCGTAGAGTTCGCTAATAATATATAACAACAATAAAACAATATTTATAATATATAATATATAAGATAACACACACACGACACAATGATGTCGTGATATTGATTCTCTAATCGACGACGCTAAAACATGTTATATTTTTATTTATAACATATGATATACATAATATTATTATTATGTTACTCGTCGGTAAAATTACGAATCGATTAACAAACCTACGATAATATTCGTCGCGGCGAGCGGCGGCAGTGCGCAACACGATGATATCATAATAATTATATTCCACTGCTTTTGGGGGGGAGGGAGGGGGTAGTTTAGCGCGCGCGCACCTACCTACCTACGCGTGGTGAATATCGATTATCGGATAAAAAGAAATAATTCAAAATACATAAAGAACCACCGTATGATAAAAATATAATATTATAACAAGTGATCGCGCGCGTGCGTGCGTGTGTGTATTTCCGACCGGATAGAAAAACGGGAGCAATAATACGGATAGGATAATTTCATTACCGGCGGCATAAAATTCAGACTCTGTAAACACTGTTTGTTTTGCCACGACAGCGTTCGCGGATAGAGAGAGAAATAATAATAAAACGAGCAAGACCGAAGACGTAGAGAGGGGTATAGTAATTTTAAGAGCTTCGCCACTCGATATTATATCGTATACAGAACTATAATATGTAGTATATCGTGGCGGATACGATGTTGTGCGCGCGCACGCGCGCGCGCGCAAAGGCCAGCAGATCAAAGGGACGGTGGTGTACAAATTGAAACCTTTATAGTGTGTGTGTGTGTGTGTGTGTGTGTGTGTTTTTTATTTTATTTTTTAGTCTCGCGGTTTTCTTTTTGTATTTTTTTTTCGTTTTGACAACGAGATGAAATAAAATATCATGTCCGCGCGCGCACACACACACACACGATACACGTTCGTTATTTATGGGCAAAGCCATACCGATATGCGGTCAATTTATATATATATATATGTGTCGGTCAAACGTCTAGAGACGAGGAGGGGGAAGAAGAAAGAACGCGGGGGGTTGTTTGCGAATCTCGTGTGCACACACACACACACACACACATTTCGACGCGTCGATGTCTTTTTATTTTCACCGTCCAAAAGGATAATAATAATAATAATGATTTACCGAAATGCACGTCGAACTCATGAATATTTCAATATTTTTACGATTAAAACCATTAAAACCCAATTAAATAATAATAATAACAGACCAACGAGATCGCATTTACATGATAATAATAAATTAATTCATTCCAGAGACTCCCGTCGTCGGCGCGTTTTATAATATTATCATCAACAATACGAGAACGGGTTTTGCGCCGGAATAGTTTTCCATAGTGTAGAATAATATTTCGAAAACTAAAATAATCATTGGAATGCGCGAGAAAAATCGTTTCGCGACCGAGTTGGAAATTATCATCCTAAATCGATTACATCGTTTTCACGATCACGCTGGGAGAACAACACTACTGGGATTTCAATTAATACTTTTATACATATATGTGTTTAAAAACAGAATCGTGCGTATAATATTATTTAGAACGGAGAAATATTTTAATTAAAAATAAGTAGTTACGTAAATAATTCCTATTGTTATTTACGCTTGAAAGTTTCTCTGAAAAAGTATTCGAACGAAGTATTACACTAGTATACTAGCGACTTTGAAAATTTCTTTTTGGAATAAAAAAAATATAATATATAAAACGGGCGCCATAAAAACAAGTAAAAATATCGACTGTGATCTATATTTATTTGTTCACTAATCGTATGATAAAAAAAAAAAAAAAACCGAAAAACGGTAAAAGGAAAAAAATCGATAAAATACCGGTGCTGAATATATTTTTAATTTTTTTTTTTTGTGAAATTATAAATAGAAAAATTTACTTCGTTCCACACGGTGTTTTATTTTAATTTCGACCTCGCGATTATTTCATTTTGTAAACAATATTTATATCAAACGTTTAATTTATTCAAAAATATTATTAATATCTGGAAAAAAATATGTGTATAGGTACACTTTTGATACGGACGATAGAAGTAGTTCACAGAGAATTATTTTAATTTACAATATTTAGCTTTATTTTTTTAAATAATAATAATTATTCGACAAATTTCGCTCGTGTTGAAAATAAAATCCATCACTCTGTAAGAGTTGAGTTATATATTTTTTTAAATATTATACCTAATATGTCTAACGTTAAGTTTACACTATTCGAAAGCCGTTTGAATATAAAGGTCGCGGTAAAATGTCGAGGACGAATTTACATGGCCTTTGTTCGAAGCGTACTGCAACGAGGAGCTCGGAGCTAACCGACGGATGAATTCATCTCTACGAATATTTTACGAAATCGCGGGAAATCCAACAAATCGATAGTGATGAAAACGATCCGTTCTCACGTGACCGCCTCGAAAGAGAACGAACGAAATCGTCCGGGAGTGTTACGATTTAATTTACGACGTTCGTGTTATCGATTTACCCCGTGAACGACAGTCGTCACGTCGTCGTCGTCAAAACGCGAAAATAAAACGACGCCGAGAGAGTACGTTCGACGGTAATTCTGTTCGGAAAACTATTTGAAATCGGGCCCAAAGGCTGTGACAATATTATGACAACGACCCGTCGAATTGTACTCGAATGTCGTCGTGATAATTAACGATTTGCCGTTTTTTTTTTTTTTTTTTACACAATACCGCGGGTAAACAAAGACGACACTATGACGTAATATTCAACGAGACGTCATCGAATATTTCCTACGACGAATTTACCAAACACTAATGTGACGGCGAAACTTTTGCTCTCGACGCCAATAATGTCAGTATTAATAGAAAAAAAGGTACCTAATAAATTCGATATATCATTACGTTTATACGACGAACGAACGAACGAATATAAATAACAATATTAAATGAAAAACGTTCCGCGTTCAGAGACGAAAACGGTTTTATTATTACTATTTATTTACTTTTTTTTTTTTCTTTCTTTCGGACCAACGCGGTAATGTGGTACGCGCGCGCGCGTGTGACCGGAAGAGGATATCCGTTTCGACAATGGGCCCCGTGCATTGTGTCCGGGAAATTAGGTCCGTGAAGTGCAAAAGGGGGTCACCGGGGTGTGATTTAAGAATCGAATCTTTTCGAAATCACCTTTTCCTTTTTCCTTTTTTTTTTTTTTTTGGCAACACTACAAAGAGGTCCACTTTAAAATGACGACGACGACGACGACGCCGTTCGCGTGAAAAAAGTAGGTTCAAACACACGTATGTACACACACACACACACACACACATAGTAAACACGCCGGTCGTCGTCGCAGTCGGGGCGCTGCCGACACCAAGTGGTAAACTTTTCAATTTGGTTAAGTGACTTGTAGCGAAACCCTTTACGGAAAACTTAATTTCATTACCGCGTCACTATTCTCCGTCGGCCGTCTCTCCTCCGTTCCGAAGGCACCCGTCGATATCGGGGTGCCGATAATAATTGTCGACGTCCCCTTTTGACGGCGAGTTTTAATTTTCCGCTATTAAGAGACGACGAGAGATAAAGCGCGTTATTCGAACGACGCGAAAAAAAAAAACAATCTGATTTCCGTACACACACACACACACACACACACACCTTTATGCCGTTATGAGTTTGCTCGAGCGGTTTCAACGGCGCGCGCGGCGATATACTCGATCGATGCGAACGAGAAATGAATTCGATTTGTCCGTTTTATCGCTAATTTTAACGATTGCAGTAATAATATTATGAAACCGTGTCTAAGTATCGTATTGGACGAAAGAAAAACACGTGTCGGAAAGATTAAACTGCGTCTCCGCCCCGCGGACAACTATACTATACACGTTGTTACAAAGTGTGTCGTCATAGTACGACGAAATGTGAGAGAGTGCGATAAACACGTGTGAACGCGAGTACTTTTGAATAATTCGACCGTTCTCCATCGATTAGAGACGTGTCGAGAGAGCGAAATAGAAATCTCGAATATTATGCTTGTCGAATAATAAAATCTGAAGTCTGAAGCAAAAAGTGGTTGTACGGTGGGGAAAAACTGGATGAGAATACGAATTCGAAAACTGTGGGATTTTTACCGCGTAATTATATTATGTACATTTTGCACATCGCTCGGGCGTTGATGATATTCGCATGATAACGACGACGACGTGAACGAATATAATTTCCATAACGATTTGTTGTGAAATAATTAATGGCCATTGCAAAACGTAAAATCGCATGCGTTATTACGAACTCTTTGAACTCGTATGTATACAGAGAACCCTCCTCGGCACGGCTGGCAACGAAATAATAGTGATGTTTTTCATTTTTTATCATTCGATTCGATTATTATAATAATTATTATTATCGAGTGATATTTTACGAACGGAGATGTTATAGTGTTCGATATAGCGTTGAAGAACTCTGAATCGTCTCCGGAAACATCAATGGCACTCGACAAAAAAAAAAAAAAATGCAATGCTATTCTCTCGTTTGTTGGTGCACACGCCGATGCGGCGGCGGCGGCGGCGACGACGACGTCTCGTCTCGTCTCGCAGTGATTCGATTTTTGTTTTTACGAGTAAACACAACAACTGCATTGAAAATATCAAAGGACCAAGTGGTCGCGAGCCTATGGCTATCGCCGCGATTGAAATTAACGAATACCGATTTACTGTTATTAGCGTAATAGGTTTATAATATTATACCGGTCGCAAAACGAACGCATACGGAAAATGGCGATAGAGAAAACGGAATTTCACGATAATCGTTCGGCAAAAATTATCAACATAAACCTATGCTATTTTCTTTTGAACGACGCCGCGTGAAAGGCACTCGCGCGCGACAAAAACTGCATTGCTGATTGTATAATTTCCACGTGGAACCGATCACGTACGCATTGATTCGAAATGCATTTGAATGTTAATCCAATTTATTTTCGTGAAATAATCTCAGTTAGGTTGGGTTTGTTTTACGCGATGGAAATTTCCACGCGGCGAACATATTTCATGCGTCATTCGTACAGAATAATAATAATAATAATAATACGTTCGGATATTTTCGAAACGCGATACAGGTATGCGTGTGTGTGTGTGCACGTTGTGCGCGGAATTTCGAGCGTTTTAAAAACGGTACCATTTATCGAAAAAATAACGCTTTTATCATCCCCCGCCCTCTCCCAGACCGACGATAATTCAATCGGCGTTATTAATATCCGCGCGCGCGCCCTTTAAAATCGATATCGTTTTCGGGGGTGTAAACGAGGGGGAGGGGGTTAATTTATCGCTCGCCGATACTGGGCCCAGAACAGTAGGGTACCACATTACCGGTCCGGCGACCGACGACGTCTTATCAATCTAAACGTTGCGCGAGCGCGGACACTCACTGTTTTTTTTGTAGAGCAAAATTTCGAACTGGTCGTGATAGTGGCTCTCCAGCACCTCGTCTATCCTGCATATCGTCTCCTTGTCCGTGAGATCGCCATACATGAACGAGCATCGGCATGATTTTTGCATCACCTGCGGAGCGCCGGCGAAACGAGTCCCGGAAACAACACAATCGTAAACGTTATCGTCGAGAACAAAACAAATAGACGGCGGTGGTGGGAAAAGTAAGAAAGAAAGAAAGAAAGTAAGAAAAAACGGATATACGTAATATCTCGGCGCGAACGGCGTGCGAGTGATAAACGATTAGGTTGATGTTTATTTATTATTTTATTTTTTCGGCAACTCACCTCCGCCCGATTATATCCGGAAATCTTGCAGAACGACTCGTTGCAGTAGACGATCGGAAAGTCGACGATCTGAGCGTTTGCCAAGAGGAAGCTGCTGTCTGCTGTGGAAAAAAGAGAAAAAAAATGATAATAATAAAATAAATCAAACACATATTTTGCATTTCGCCCGGTCGGATGATAAACCCCGTTCGGACGAAATGGAAAACAACAACGGACGACGATATAATATTATTATACACGCACATATATTTTATTATATTATTATTGTTGTTCGTACTGTATTATAATGCCGTTGTGGAATATACGAGTCGTTTATTTTGTAAATCGGATGTGAGCGCCACTCGCTCGCACGCCCCCGCGCCGCGCAGTTAAACGGAACGCGCGCGCGGACCCGATCGCCGAGTACCCGCCAGCCAACTCTATTATCTATGCAAATAAGCGCAAAAGTCGGCGGCGATACTGCGACGCCAAGTCCTCGTACGCAATATTCGCGACTCGTATAAAAACGCATTTCGCGGTTTCGACGACGACGACGACGACGACGGGAGAAGGAAGGGCGCGGCGGAGACTTAATCGGGCCAGACGTACGCGATAAGTATGCGTTTTATTTTGCATAACGTCGTCGTCGTGACGACCGGATTTTCTCCGCCGTCGATTATTATTACATAACAATGACTACGACTCGCGACGATAATCGACGTGGGAACGACTCTCGTCAGTGAATAATATTAATTCGGTAATAAATAGGATAAAAAAAAAAAAAATTTGACCACGTGATGATGACGCCGAATGTGTATTTGGTCGGTCCGAGGACTCGTTCTCCGGTGTTCTTATGGATTGATTTGACGGCGGCGCGGCGCCGCCGAGCGAATCGTTTCGGAGGAATCGAAAACGAAATCGTCGCGGGCAGCAGAGACCGGCGCGGCCGCGGTGTACTCGCGATCGTTTTCCGAATGACATATTACGTATAATCACGATTGATTTTCTCGGACAAACGTGCGACAATAACAAATTAATTCTATCTAACGCCTATATAATCAATTAAAATAACTTACTTATCTCGACGAGTAAAAAAAAAGAAGAAAAACCGGGCGGATCGAAAATTTGAAAGTTCAAAAACGAGGACCTCGATATACATAGTGATTAGTGATATTAGATAAATGTAACGTCGTATTATGACGTACGAACGAAATAACCACTCCGACGACGGGAGAGGAAAAGCGAAAAGAGTTAAAAAATAAATATACAATATAATATCCTTATTTTTCGTTTTTAAATTGTTTTCAGTTTACTCCCCTTTTAATACTCCCGATTACTTAAAAATAAAAAACCGATGCGAAAAAAGTTTCAGGCAAATTCATTGATTTCAACCCACGCCGCCACAAAAGCTCTAAAGTTAAAAAAATAGGAAATTTTCAAAATTTTCAATTGTCTTCGATATTTTTAGACATAACTTTAGGAAAAAAAAACGTGACGAAAAATTTGCCAAATGACAAATGATGGAAAACTAAATTTACGATGATTTGTTTCGAATATATATTTTCGCTTATGTTTTACTTTTTGAAATATTTCATCAGAAAGATGAAAAAAAAAAAAAAAAATTACTCGACAAATTTCAGGCGACTTGAAATATTATGATTTACGCTTTATATCTATGCCATATTTTCAATAAAATCTCAATTATTTTTCCAATTTCCAAAGGGTCCTCGTTTAAAAAATATAATATTATATAAAAAGTGGACTATACGACGTATACCGACGCGTTGGAATGCGACGGAGAGAGAGAGTGGAAGGATCGCGCGAATCGTTTTGCCGACTTTACGATATTATTATGTGGTCTGCTGAGATGTGGCGCGCGCGTTTTTATCCCGGGGACTTGGCACTCGGGGGAGGGGGGGAGCGTATATTCGGGTCGATAACACGGCGAAGACGACGACGACGATAATAATAATATTACGTCCCGATCGAAATTCATGTGCGACCGCAAAACCCGACTTCCGTGCGTGTAGTAATTGTGAGTCATGTGCGTAGATATTTTGCGACGTATTCCCGTACGTGTGTACAGAAACGTACATGTATACAGTGATAATTATACGACGCATAAGCTATTTAACTACGTTGCGGCACTATTCCGCGAGCGTTCTCTGTTTAAAAACGTTTTGCGACCGTATCTATACGCGCGCGCGTAATGTATTCAATGAATAAACCAGTGCGTTTACGCCATTCTAATATTCAGAGGTAGAAAATTCGTTTTTTGATGCTTCATAATGCATCTCGCGCGATGGAATAATAATAACATTACGCCGGCGCGTGGGATATTATTGTAATACGTAATAATATCGTTGTTTTCTGCCGCCGCCGCGCCGAGCAGATTTCCACACGTCTCTCTCTCGTCGTTGCCCGCAGAAGCGTATGAAAATATTTATAATATAGGCTCGCGGTTGAAACGAAAATTCTTCGGGTTTGTGATGAAATTACAGGTTTTTTGGTTTGTCGCGCGTCCAAACACCGCAGAGGTTTGTTATTACATACAAACGAACAAACACCCGAAATAATAACTCGTGAATTCGTTTGGCGCAGAAGATTTTCGTCGGTTTTCAATTATTATCGGAGAAAATGTGTGTAACGTTCTCGTTTCGCGGATCTTCGAGAGATCCAAAAGTCACGTTTGAAAGTGGCACTGGGAATATACGTGTACGTAATAATATCTCGAGGGATACGCGCGCGAGAAGATTGTTATCGAAACGTCGAGGCGTTCGTAGTTTACGTGCGCGCCATATAATACCTTAACGAATACAACGCGAATCGATACGGCTTACCGTTTACGATACGATTATAATAACATCACACGACGATAAAGTTTCGTCGTCAGACGAGCGCGCGAGCTATTTTCCGGCTCGCGATCTGGAACCGAAAGAAAGAAAGGAGAGAAAAAACCGGGTTGACAATCGTTACGTCGTTGATAATATTCGTTATGAACGTTATCGGTGGGAAAACAGAATAAAAAAAAAAAAAACCATTAAATATTTAGGGACGACACACGTGTTCGTCGCGTCGCGCGTCGTCGGAGAAACGAGTCGTTACACTACGTCCTATATTATTAGTCAGCGCGAGCGCAGGTGAAAAATGTTTTACCGACCAATTACTGTGCCGAACACAAAGCTCGACGGGCTTACCGAAATTAATTACCATGAATATTTGGCCGCCAATCTCAGGACGCGCGCGCATAATTCCGAAAGACTCTCTACGTGCCGTCCTCGGATTTACCGAGGCATTAATTTTTCGTTCGCTCTGCAGGTTGTGCTTAAATCGTGAAAAGCGACGGCGCGGCGCGGCGGTACGAAACGCTTTGAGCTCAAACGGGGGGCCGAACGCGAAAAACGTTATAACAATAATGATAATAACAACAACAACAACAACAACGAAACGCGTATGAGGGAGGGTCGGGGTCGTTTGAGGCGAAAACGTTTGTTGTCGGCAAAATATAAACAAGACGAAACGACGACGACGACGACGACGACTCTATATTATAATACGTATGTATATCGAATAGTTTGAATTGGAAAAGAGGTAATATTGCAAGTCGCTCGCGTAACGACGACGCACAGTCGAACATTAATAAAAAAAAAATAAATATGTTCGTTATTATTCGTGCGATCGAATACCCTTAGAGTATGACAACGTTTTATTGTTATTGCGCAGTTCGGCGTGTCGAATTAAATTCAAAACTCGTTTGGACGTACAGAACTCTCGCTCGTTTCGCGAAAACGTCGCGTAATAAATAGTATTGTTACATAATAATAATAATAATAACTGCGAAGCGAAATGAAAATCGATATGCGACTTTACACAGACGCGCGATTTAAATAGGATTTCAGAACGTTCTCGCTGGCAGACGAAATCGAGTACACGGGAAATAGCTGAGCGTAAATTGTTAATAATTATTATTTTTAGTCACGGGGGGGGGGGGGGGGGTTTCGCGGAACTCGCGACGTGTCCTCGTCGAGTAGTAGTAAAACGCGGTAGCGCATTTTTAGCACGTCGACGACGACGCGCGAACAAATATTATAAAATAACTGTAATAATAATTATTACGACGACGACGATAATACCCCTACCACCTACTACGTGGTAGAGAGAAAAAAATAAATATCGTTTAGTGTAACGCGAACCGTGTAGGTGTGTGTGTGTGATGGTGTAATAAATTCGCAGTGAAAAATCGAGTTCCCGGGAAAAGAGGGTTTATCGCGCGACTATAATAACAATGTAACGCGGAGGAGAGAGAAAAATCGCACGGCTCGCAGGCGTGTGCCGTTTTATAATATTTGTATCTTGATAATTGTGCGAACAATGCGGCAGTGCGATACGTATTTTACGTATTATAGTTTTACGACTCGCACAATCGGAAGCATTAAGTCGAGCGCCGCACGCCTAATCCTTTCTGGATCGGCTTAAGCGCGTCCGTCGTCGTCGTCGTACACGCGCGTTTTGTGTTTTTATGGTGCAACGACGTTGTACTCTGCGGGCATTACACGCGCCGCGCCGCGTCTTTCCCGCCGATCGATGGACGCGACAAAAAAAAAAAGGAAAACAACAAAACACGGCCGGAACACCAGAGAGTCGGGGCCGAGGAAAACCGAACTCTCCGTTCTAGCCGCCGCGCCGCCGCGCCGAGAATCGCTAATCGGTTTCGAAACGTCGTCGACGACGATTTTCCATTCCGGGGGAAGAGACTCGACCGGCAACGGCCTGCCGAATCCTGGACACCCTATAGAAGAGGACGGTCGTCGTCGGCGGCGGCGGCGGTGGCGTGAGCCGAGAGACGTGGCTTTTCGCCCCGAAACTCGGCGCCCAAATTAGGTCGTCTGCATGCGGCGGCCGAGTCGATAGCGGCGGCGGCGGCGGTTAGGCCCGCGCCCGCGTCCCGTTTCCGGCGCGGCAGTGGAATTTAATTTCGAAAGTCGACGGGAAAACGCCACGTGCGACGACGACGCGCCGCGCGTTTTCGCGTGTAAACGATTACCACGATAACGTTGTATTATCGAGAGCTGGTGAATTTATTTTCATATATCGCAGAGATTCCATGTGTGGAAACACGGGGATATAAATTTGAAATATTTCAATGAAATTACACCGATTTCTTTATGCCTGTCCCCGCAACAGATTAGTGTTGCATAATATTATTATGTAATGATTTCATCGACGACGGCGGCCGATAACAGTTTAGCGTTTTTAAAAATAGTCACGGAACGTTATATAGTCGGACGAGGGTCACCGAGAAGGTGAAAAAGCGACAAACGCTCCGACGCAGAAATGGCCGTTACCCAAAATAGCACGATTTTACGGTAATCGAGCCAAAAGGGCACAGAGAAAAATTGTTTTATTTCATATTAATTAATTTACTCGCACCTATATTATATTAGTTAAACTGTTATTCATATGACGTATTGTCTAATTGTAAAAATGAATGCATTTTTAAAAACTATCCTTTTAAATTAAAAAAAAAAATGTTGAAAAATAAAAAATTAGTATGAATAAACTTTTAAAACTTCTAATATATGAAAACAAAACGAAAATTGGTTTTAATAATCACTTATGGCGGTTAATAATACTAACTTGATAATATGTAATAGTAAAATTTCGGAAAAAAACCAGTACTCAAAATAATTATTAATCGAGAGTTTTAATGATCTCCGATGCGTGGAACGTGCTGTTTCTACCACTACGATGAGAAACTGTTTCCACCACGGCGGATTCAAGGCTTCGGTAAACGACGAAACAGGAAAAGAAATAGTAAGCGACAATGATTTGGACACGGAGTGAAGAAAAATTACCAAGTTTTGCGGAGGTATCGTCGAAATCGTCGAGTCTATTTTGAATGCTAATGAAAGTGAAAAATCTAGTTACTTTTTTATAATCCGGACACGACGAAGTTCGGACTTGACGATCTGATCGTCTAGGTCCTTTGAATTTGACTGTAATATAAACCACTTTCTCACCCTTTTACCACCGTATATTCCCATGGCTATAATAATCCCTCGGACAGGATTGCCCGGGTGTGTAATGAACTGGGAAATGTGGATTTGTCTGTTGCTTGGAAGTAATTTAGTTTAAAGTCTGTGTGTTTTTCCATTATTTATTGTTATTATTAAGTGTACTTGAGCCTAACGGCGTGCATACACTTGAATATATGATTTAATAATTTTCTAAATAATCGCGTACGTCTGCAGGCGGCGACGCATCCTCGAGAACCTTAGGGTTCTGCGGGCGGAACACACTTTGGGATACACGCCGAACGTTGATTCCTTTTTTCCGACCACCGTGCGGCGGCGGAATGACGCAAAACTCGGGCGGCGACCGCGTACACTTTCGACGCACCCCGTATCGCCGGCCCGGCGGAAGTGGGTGTGGTGGTGGCGGCGGCGGCGGCGGCGGCGGGCGTCCGTTGTCGGGGCGGCTGGCGCGCGCGCACCGATCGCGGGCGGCCGCGGAGGGGTGTAGTCCCCGTGACGTCATTGAATCCGAATGACGTCACGCGGGGGCACGCACGCGCGCGCGGTTCAATAACCGTCGTCGTCGTCGTCGTGGACCGCCGCCGCAGCGCAGGATACGTGTGTGTGTGCGTGCACAAAGGTCACCGAGGCGGCGGCGGCGGCGGCGGCGTGTGTGAACCCCGGGTAAACGGGAAAAAAATTTTTTTAGAAAAAAAAAATATTAAAAAAATAATAAAAAACTATTATTATTTTCGTCGGCGGAAAGAAGCGCGCGCGGGCCGAAATAAAATGAAAAAAAAAATTCCCGCGCGCACTTTGCGGAGAACGGATTAAACGACTTTACGGGGAGAGACGCCGCCGCCGCCGCCACCCTGTGCCTCTCTTCGCCGCCGCCCCGCCTACCGTACCCCGCGCCCTCTCGCCCGCCCCTAAGTGTGCCGGCGCTATTGATCTGCGTGAGACTTCCCCACTGACGTCCGCCCCGGCCCGAAGTCTACACACACACACACACCCCCGACGTACGCGCGCGTCCACCGCGCTCCAGGGGCGTAATTAATCGAAAAGGGGTAGTAAATAAATCGTAGCCCTCTCGAAGGCTGTTCGATGATTACGAACGGAAAAAAATTGTATGATTCGCCGACGATTCTTTCCAATTACCTGTGTTGACCGATACACGAGACGACGTGAGACGTCGGGTTGCGAAAAATCTATCGATTGGTCGAGAAATAATATATTATAAAAAAAACTACAATAATAGTATAATATCAGATCTATTCGTTCAAACGAAACGATTACTACACTAACTGGCGGATACAAACGATTTTTATTAAAAAAAATACAATACGTTATCTCTGCAAAGCGAATTTCTAAACGCGCCACTGATCCACTCCCCCCCCCCACCATCTGTCTTTTACGATACGCGCGCGCGCGAATAAATAAATAAAATCCTTTCACGTCATGTCGCCACTTAATAGGGCTGTCGCGATAAAAGGGCCGGGGGGAAAAAAAAAAGAGAAGAGAAGAGTGGCGGTGTTAGCAGCTGTGTACAGAAGGAACGACGACGACGACGACGACGACGGAGTGACGGTACTATACTACTCTCGGGCGGCGAAACGCGGTGGCAGTAAGTGACAGAGTAGTGCCGATCAATTTCCAAACGGAACGCATGAATGGGAAAACAAATAGTTTTGTCGTGTGGTGACGGAATAATAATATGATTTTTTCTTTCCCCTTTCCTATTTATTTACGACGATAATTATTATTATCATCGTTCGATACGAGTGTAATTTGTTGTTGTTAGGCGCCGTTTGTTTTTTACGTATTTTCATCTCGCGTTTCGCAAAGTGTTTAATTTATTCTATGAATGTTAATTACGTTCGCCCCGGAGCGGAGGTTCTCGTCAAATTTTGTTCTCATTAATCGAAACACAATATTACAGTTATTTACAATTCTCACAATAATATGTATTATTCACGCCGAAGCGATCGGCCGCGGTTCTGCTGTCGATGTTACGCGCGTTTCCTTAAATGTGCACGCGTCGGCGGCGCGGCGGTTAGTTTGGTTTTGCGAATTTATTTTTAATAATCGAAGCCCAACGTGAGTATTTTCATTGCTACGGCGGCGGCGGCGCCGATGAATTATTCAAACTTATCGCAAATATTTATTCGACGGCAAACGTACGCGAGCATATCGTTAATTATATTATTGTACAAGTGTTTTTATTATAATATATATATTGATAAAGGAAAATTAAATTACGTTTACTACTACTGGGAAGATGTTCAATTAAAATTAATTAATTTCAGACGGCAAACTGTTGGCGCGCTCGAATCGAAATTAATACGAATATTTCGAAAACGTTGAGATTCTCGTCATTTATCTACTACTTTTCGCGTCCAAAGACAATAGTTATTATTTACAATGTTTACAATGTACATTCGATATGCAAATACAACAGCCGTTTAAAGCGAAACGAAAACTGAAAAAAAGAAGAAAAAAAAACTATTTACCGAAAATATTTATGCGAAAATAATTAATCGAATTTTAATGAAGACCGAAAATTGTTTTTTACTACACGACACGGATGACGTCATAACAATAACTTTATATCAACAGTGTCGGTTCGGGTTGGAATTGTCCCACGTTAAAAAGTCCTATATATTAGTAAATACGAAATCGAATTAAAATTGACTTCTTTAAACTGTCATTTACGTGTAAGCGCGAGTTGTTTTAGAAAAATTCGTCCGAATGATTTACGAGCGCCGCCGCGCCGCGCCGGCCCAAATTACTTTTCTTTTCGCCAGAGTGTTTTCGAGGTACATACCCACTATTTGCGGCGGACTTTTAGAAAATTTTCCCCGGCGGTATAAAATTGAACAATTGTTGTTATTTTCCGAACGCCGCGCCGCCGCCGCCGTAGACTGCGCGCCGCGGCGGAGAGCGTAACCAACCGCCCCAGTCACAATCTACCGCTCGAGCGGATTAATCAATTTCCGGCGGGCTACAGGTGACGCGCGGCTTTTCCTCTTTTTATTATCTATTAAAAGTAACCGTATTGTCGTCGTACTATGTTCTTAACCTCCGGACGCGGTTCGTGACATATTATTATTAATATGAATGAAAATAGCCCCGGAAAAAACGTTTGTTTTTACGTCGCTAAAAAAAAAAACGAATCGATAAATAACTCGTTTTTATCGCGTTGCAATCGTCGAGTGTGTTAGGTGTTACGCGCGTGCGTAACAAGTGCAATCGAAACATCGCCACGCACACAATGTGTGTGCAAATAATAATAAGGAAAAAATAAACCTCGTGTTATATTGAATATACGTACGCACACAGTGTACTACTACTACTCGACGTGGTTGAATTTTCAAATATTCAAAACGACATAACGTTTATGGGTTTTATCGAACGATACACGTCCCGTCGTATTAAGATTCGACGCGCGAAACACGTTTAGATACTCGTCTTCTCCTCTCGGTGTTGCGACACGGTCGCTTTTATCGAGTCAAAGTTTATTGACGAGAATTACCGTTTCCCCCCTTCTTCTCGTAACCCGAACGCGCTATAAAATAAGACACAGTGCGCGCCTTCGAAGAATATTATTAATGCACGAATATATTATATATATATTTTTATAATTTTTTTTTTTTTTATAAATGTTTTGTCGTTTCACAAAGGGGCGCCCCCGATCGGACGATATCGTCCGAAACGAGACGACAAATGAATGACGTCGATAAACGAGTAATATTTTAAATAACAGACTTTTCGAATTTGAATATTAAAACGGTCGCATAATGAGTCATAAATAATTCAGACCGTGTTCTCGTTTTGAATATTTCCCACGCATTGTGTTCCCGGGACAAAACGGTGACGCCGACGACAACAACTGTACACGATTAATCGCTCGCCGACGACGGAGACGTTACGCGCGTCGGGCATCGACCGCGTCGCGAAGTAGACACGTCTGACGAGACGATAATAATTGTTATTTTTTCCGTTTTTCTCACTAATGGAATATCAAAATACGAATCCGATTTGTGTGCGCCGCCGGTTGTTCGCCGGCGATAAATTCTACCGAGTTTCCACGAGGTTTTCGCCGCCACGGCCGAGGGAAAGCGAAAACGCATCGATCGTTCTGTTTCGGCCGCGGCGGCGGCGGCGGCGGCGACAATTGTGTATGCAACGTCGTCGTCGCCGCAGTCGCTGCTGCCGCATAATGGGGTCCCCCGTATTACCTATTGTGTTCGGCCGAGTCGGCAAGAGGAAATAATAAAGAGTAGACTTTCCGAGTCCTCCGAAATGATCTGTTTCGATCAATCTGATGCGTTTTCACGGACAGTTTTACCGGGGGAAACTCTCCCGAAACCGTTAATCGGACCATCGTTAATCTATACGCGGTCGTTTCCAAATCGACAAATTAACTATCCTTTATTTCGTCTAGATCAGTGGTTCTTAACGGGGGCGGTACCGCCCCCTTGGGGGCATTTCGGTCTCTCCGGGTGGTGATAGTTTTGAAGGGAGCTGTGAGCTTTTTCAATTTCGGAGATTAAAAATAATACAATTTATTAATATTAAGTTATAATATTTTCATAATTAAGCAAATCTTTTTGTATAGTAAAGTAAAATTGTTTTGTTAAGTGGTGTAAAATATAACCATTACTATCTAAAAATAAGAGTTTTTTTACTTAAATTAATAATTTAGTATACTGATGAATAAATAAATATATATATTTATAAGAAGAAAATTTGATTTTGCATGAGGAGGGGGCGTTAGCAGTTAGTTATTACGATAAAGGGGGCGCTGAACTGAAAAAGGTTAAGAACCACTGGTCTAGATGAATTTGAAAAAAAATTTTTTTAGACTTACACAGTAGTGTCGGTCGGTAGATTAAAGGACAGAAGCGTCAGATAAAAAAAAAAAAATCAAATAATAATAATTCTGATTGAAATCGGCATTGAATTTTCCTTTATATGTTACGTGCCAAATATGTATTATTATTTATTACGCGTACCGTTGACTATATTATACTGTTAAAACTCGCGTTCTAAATAATTAAACGTATTCGAATGTCTGATTTTTCAGAATCGTTTATAAATGCGAGAACGACAGAAGAATAAATCGCTCTCGCGAATTATATAATACAATTTAAAAATCATTACGATAATAATAATTCATTCGTCTCGCGGCTATTGTCGTTCGAACGATCGGAAATCGTTTTTATTTTACCGGTAATTTTCATCGGTTTATCGTGAGATCAAAGGTAGGTGTTTTGTTGTCGCCTTATTTGTCCGGAAAAATTGTATTAGTCTTTGGAAGATAAAAAATAAATAAATACCGTCGAAACCAAATGATTATCATATCGGATTTCTTCTCGTTCGGACGAGAACATATTTTATGACTACGTTTACTCGACGCCGCCGCGCCGGTCATCGGTTATTTTTGTTCGAATTATTCTAATTTCTATTCATCGTACGTTTTAGGAGATTATATTTTAGTGATGGAACAAATTATAAAATTCACATTGGTATACGTAATACAGGTGACGCCAATAATATTATGTGTGACACCGTTATTTGGTAAAACCAACAAATGAATCGTAACATTTTGATATCTCCGCGTGATGAGTAAATTCGTACTTAGACGATCTGAACATCTAGTTGGGTACGGTCTACATAATATTATATTCAATGATTTTTAAGGATAAAGTTTTAGAGTCTCTTATGAAACAACTCTTCCGAGTTGAGAAACGCGCGTGTCAAACATAATATTATAATACCGTATAAATTCGTAACGCGGCGTCTCGCGTAGGCAATTCGGGTACGCGCCGGTCGGGGGGACTTTGACGAAGGGGGGGCACTCTATAACGACGACGACGACGCCTGCAAATCTGACGCCTCGAGGCTCGTAAATCTCGTTAAATAATAATAATAATATCAACTGGCCCGTGACCGGCCGCCGCCGAACGGGTTACGGGTGCCAAGATCGCGGAGCTCCGCGCTCGAGTGGGACCGACGGGAAATCGTTCTCGGCCAAACGCCGTTTGTTATTCAAGTCGAATTATAATAATAATACTATATAATCTCGCGCCGTATCTCTATATATATAAACGAGTATTATTATTATTATTATCTGATCGTTTCGCCGAGTTTTCGGTCTCTATCGCAGTCGGAAACATTAAGCGATTTTATGTTCTGGCCGTTAAGCCGACCTTAAAACCGTATCGGTTTTTGTTATTACTGTCGCCGTGCCGCGCCGAAAACTATAGCTCCTACGCTACGCACGTTTCTCCCCGCCGCGCCGCCGCCGAATAGCTGCTTCTCTCTCCGCGCGCGCGTGAAATAAATATTTATTCAATACCGATGTCATCGATTTCGCGATACGTAAAACACGAGCGCGCTCCGATAGAAAAGGGGTGGAGGATACGGGGAGGGGGTGAGGGAAAAACTCTTCTATTCTTCTCTCCGGAACAAACATCGTTCTCGTTTATCGCGCATTGTCTCGAGTGTGTGACGCACCGCCGAAAAACAAATCGCGGTTCGAATTACCGGGTTAATATAAGAACCTAAGCCAAAATTAGAAATTTCAAAACGCATTCACAATGATAAGTGTTGACGTAGTTTATCGTAGTTTATCTTAATATAGAGGTAACATTTATGCAATTCCTTTGTATAGTTAACGTCTATAATTGCATTTATTTTGTTGCAATAACGCCTTAAAGTATGGCATTATTATTGATACGTCGTGCGCGTCGGTATTACTGTTTATAAGAAGTTTTTCTAGTATTTAGAAGCTAAATTTTAGCTGATATTTTGTGTTTTTTTTTTAATGAACTCGTTACCTGGAGGTATCTCAGTAAAATATTCAATCGATTTATACTCATTATCGATTTATATTCAATTTTAACTACAATGAGATGGATTTAAACGAAATATATAAATACAAACTTTGCCATTATTTTTAGTAGATTTTCAAGATAGTTCAGATAATTTTTTTCTTATTTTAGTGCATGCAATGCAATTTGGAAATATTAAAAAGAAAAATTGCGCATACTTGCTGCGCCGTTTCGTGTAAATTACTTTTTATCCGCGTAAATTCGATAAAACTCATCGAAATTCTACTCGTTAATTCAAGTTTATTTTTTAAATCTATTGTACAACATTGCAATTAGTTAGTGGAGATATAGACGACCCCAATAATATCGCAGAATCCCCGTAAATCGATGTCGAAAAGTGGCAAGCGCGCGAAGAGAATAGAACAGTTTTGGATGAAGAATTCAAGAAGATTTCAGGACTACCGGTTGATATTCCTGGAATGGAAGTTCAAATAGCGAAAACACGGCTAGGCGATTTTTTGAAAATACAAAAATGTCATCGTCTATCACTGGACTCTAGATATTGAAATTATAATAATAGTTTTACTAACAATATCTAGTGGATAGCCATAGAAACAATTGAAATGGAATCTCAGATATTAGTAGTGAAAACGAAGACTCTATGTCAACAAATTCCGACAGAATCGTAACTAATAATAACTTAATTAGTGAAAAATAGTTAAGAAAATCGATTTTTTTTTGTCGATATTTCGATTTCGGCCAGATTTTTATGAAAATATCCCACCGTGCGGAAATATGCGTGAAATATCGCTCGTTTCGAACTCTTAGTCGAAGGATCACGGTCTCCACGTTTATCGTAAATTCGTAATCCTTTATATATAATATATATGATAAAAGAACAGGCCATTAATATGTTTCCATTTGGGGATGACGCTATTTAACATTTTTTCCAATTTTTTTTACACAGAGTTATTCCAAATACCTTCCTGAGTATCAACACGTGACCCGATTTTCAAAATTCGACCTCTAAGGGGATTAAAAGGGGTGAAAAGGGTGAAACTAGAAAAATTCGCCTTGCCGGAACCGCCGGAGCTTTGAGTATGAAATTTGGTCAACTTTGGAAAGAATTTTCGACCCCTACCGAAGTTAAAAGGGGTAAAAGGGGTAAAAATGAAAAAAAAAAAACCGATAAAATAAAAAGTTATACTGCACACGGGCGAAGCCGGGTCATTCAGCTAGTATAATATAACACGACGACTCTACCGAACGAATCCGCACACGAGTGACGACACAACAACACACGTCGCGTTATGCCTTTGACAGTTGAATTAGCGAGCGCGCGCGCGCACGAGCCAAATCGGAATCCGAACGGTAGGCGTTTAATTTTACAGACGTAATTTTTTTAATTTTCTCCACGTTCTCCACGCGCGCGCACAAACCCCGTCGACCTATACGTCGCTGGCGACGAGCCAGCGACTTTTCCCGGGGGACATCCCCCCCCCCCCGAGGGCGTAGGTAGTTTTAATTATTTTTCATACACGCTTTATGAGAAATGCCCCTCGAAATTATACATACGAGGCGAACATTTGCATTTTGAACCCATTCTCTTAATGTCACTTCGACTTGTGTGACGTATCGCGTAGGTGTCGCGCCGCACGAGCCTGAAAACCCGTAATATCGCAAAATATAATATAACGTTTTAATCGAGTTACGTACGGTTTATTATACGGCCGCCGCCCGTATCCGACAGTCCGCCGCCGCCGACGACGCGCGACGGTTAATTTAATTTCTCTTTTTGCCGGGTTTTACTGCGCGCACAAACGAAACGCGGAAAATCGATTAACAACAGTTCGACAACGCGCAAACGACCGCGTATTCGAGGGTTACCTGAAGTCTGCGAAGCACGCCCAACAGCAGTATATTATTACGATATTTTTTCGCGTCGGAGGAAACAATCTTTGTCGACTGAACGTTTCAACACCGGCGCGTATGAAACTTTTGTTTGCGTTTTTTTACACAGCTCGTGCTATATTAAATTATCAAGTTCCATTGACGTACGCTGCTGTTGGACGCATTCGAATATTTACGAATATTCATCTCAAAACGATTGTAAATTAAAATTCTCGATTAAGATTTTCGTCGCATATCATATTTGGTCTTTCTTTAAATTATGTCCAAATATCACACGTTGAATAATATTATTTTCATACATATTTGATCATCGAAACGTCGCGTCGTATTATAATATAAGTCGAGCGAGCGAATAAATTTCTTCTTATTTAAAATCATAACAGATGTACGCGTAAAGCGGTTTTATACGATTCAAAAAAGCCCACGTCGTAATTATTATATTTCAATAAATTATATAACTCGATGCCGACCGGCGTGTGTCGACTAAAACGAGAGAATTGTAATGTTTTCAGCCCGTTTGTGATCCTTATTTACGTAAAACGTGTGATATAATAATTATTGCGGGTGTAAAACTTGTTTTTTTTTTTTTTCCGATATCGAAAGAAATAATTAATATCAATAGTGTTTAAAAGTCGAATTAATTTAATCCGATTAAAAAAAAAAGAAAAAAAAACCATCTGTTCGAGTAATAATTATTATAATACTCGCCGCCGTCGACGTGAATTCTCTAATAATATTATAATAGTAATTATCAGTTAATAGAACGGTGAAAACGACTCGACAAATGGTTTTTATGAATTTCTAAGGGCGCGTACTCGGAAATTATTATTGCGACCAGTTAATGCGATTTTTTTTTTTTTAATTATTATACGGCGTATATTTATACGCATAGTTACGTATTATTGTAGTTTTTAACGCGCGCGCGATGCAAATAACGATGATAATTAAAAAATAATAAACAATCGAATGACGCGTGGTGCAGTGCGGCAGGCGGCCGGAATAGTTTATCATACAAACACGTTTGAAACGAAATTTTTAATAACTTTCCTATTTCCATTTGGTACGCGGGCGGAAAGGAATTTAAATTTTACACTCCGATCGTGAAACCCTCGCCGCTCTTGAAAATAGACCACTCGGTGAGAAAAAAAAAAAGAAGCCAAGTTACCTATTGAAATTTAAGATTCGTCGAAGAGTAGTCGTCGAGTAATCGATATAATATTTATAAATATCAGCAAATCGCATTTCGAGCGTTATCCGTACAAATATTATCGAATTAATCTGATACTATAAATATTTATACCTTCGAATAACATGTCTATAAAATATTTAGAGAGTAAAAAAAATGATTGCCCTATTTGTCAATCAGCTGCTGTTGTTGGACAAAGTCGATAGTTTTTTCGCCGCCGCGGTTGATTACGTACACGCGTGTTTTTTTTTTTCAATTTATCATGACTAATAAAAATAATTCGTAGTTAGAGGAGGAGACCGAAGAAGCTTTTTTTCTAAATTTTCATTTATAATACGTTTTGAATTGATTTGTATACTATAGAATAAGATTGTTTGTAGTTTTCTGTTTTTATTTTATAAAATTATTAATTTTACAGCAAAAATTACACGTAACTTTTTAATAAAGGATGAAAATATACACATTTCTAGATACGAACTATATATACGTGTACCAACACGACGACGGGGTTTAAAGACGAACGATTTAAACGTGTTATTTCGTCGGTCGGTCGCGAATCGTTCAAAGCAGACGAGACGCGGTTCGTCGTCCGTATAGTTGTTTCGTCACGTCGTCACGTTCGGGTAGAAAAACTCGATTACGAAAACGAAAAAATCAAAATAAATAAATAAATATTATTTAATCGAACTGCTATAAGGTATCGCAGACGTAAATAAGACACGCGCGATCCGGACGGAACGATATTATCGCCCTGTCCCCTCCCCCTTCCACACGACAATCTCCTAATAATGTTTACTACCAGATTCTCTGGAGGCTATGGCCGCGTGACAAGTTTGCCCGCCGAACACAAAAAGGAACACTCAAAAGACGGAGTACCACCCGGTGAAGGCGGGGGAGAGAGGCGAAAGTTTTGCGTGAAAACGGTCTTGCCCCGACGACGACGGTTATGATGTATGTGTAAGTGTGTACTTACTACGCGTGTGCGTGTGCTCGTGGGTAAACGTAATAATTCAGTTTTGACCTACATCGGCGGCCGCTAGGGGTCGAGTGTGGTTCTCCCCACCATCCCCCACATCCATCACCGGGAGCTTATCCTCTCGTGTGCTTACACTTATTGCTTCGCGTATAAAGAGGAGGAGAAAAAAAAAATAAAAATAGTTTTCCCCCCCCCCCCTGTTTTGAAAACTACAACACTCGAGGACTTGTTTGATCTCGCCGTCGTCACGTCGTGCGGCGGTAACGACGACGCACGATTATTTTTCATTATTATTATTATTATTATTGTAATTGTAATTTTTTGTTTTAACCCTCCCCTCCGACATTTACCTAAGAGTTTAATCACGCGTAAATTTTAATATCGATGTAATCTTCGGCTATCGCGCGCCGCCGCCGCTACGTGTTTCCGCACGAAAATACCGAATTATCGGCGCGAAAACGCGCGTTCACGTCAAATCGTAATTAAATTCTCCGCCGCCGTAAGATTGAAATTCAGATTATCGCGCTCGCGTGCGAAATTAATTGTTTTTATATTTAAATAATAATGGGAAAAAAAAAATAATAATAAAATCAAAACAGCGCGCGCCCGCGCGCACGTATAGTACGTTAAAAACGTACGTACCGCGGCGATAAATTCTAATTCTAATTATAATATAATATACTAGCCGACCTGTCACAGCTTCGCCCGTGATTGGTTGTTTATTTTGCCTTCGGACCATGATATGTAGAATTTTTTATTCAAATATTATTGTTTAATGTGATCGGCAAGTAAATATAAAAAACGGTTAATGAAAACGGATTGAAATGTTTCTAGCGTTATAAATGATAAAAATAAATACAGATAAAAAAGAAATAATTTATGGTTGATAAAGAATTTGATTGAAGTTGATGAAGAAAAAAAAAGAATTAAAATAAGAATTTTATAAGACTTCTGAGTATATGATGTTTTTTGTTATATTTCCTGTTGAAATTAAAATCATAAGATGATTCGGGTCTCCAGTTCGAGAAAATGCCACGTATAATTGCCCATGTGAAAAGCACTCTGTACGAAGATCTACGCCAACGTACTTGAATGTTTGACCTTGTGCTTTGTTTATGGTAATGGCAAAAGAAACTTAAACCGGGAATTGAAGCCGTTTGAAAGAAAACGGCAAGTCAGAGGGAATCATGGGAATTCTTGGAATAAATGCAATTTCTCCTTTCGCTGGCCCTGTAAGAATTACGGCTTCTATATTTATGGGATTCAATACGCGGAGTCACGCGCGTGTGCGCGCGGAAATAGATTCTTGCGTCGTTATCGCGATCGAGAAATCGGTATATCTAAACACGCGCGTCCATCGTCCATGTGAACCTAGCCTGAATGATTAGTTAATATAACGAAGTTATAATAATAACAATATGAATATTGGGTATACGTGTTGTCGGTGTAAGTGCGATAAACTTCTCGGAACGCCGATATCAAACACGATACAAAAAAAAGGTCAAGTTACAGGTAGCTGTAAACCCGCGGCCCGCCGTGCCGCACAATATAGGTACAATTGTTTTTAATTTTTTATGAATTTTTATGAACTTTTTTACTGACAAAAGTGGTACTATAACCTTCAGCAGAGTGTCAGGTTTCAGCCAAAAAAAATTTCAGCCAAATCGGTCCAGTAGTTTTCTCGGTTAGCGCGGTCGAAGAAAAACCCTTACAATTTTATATATAGTATAGATATATTATATTTTAGCACAATCGAGACGACCGTCGCGCGTCGTAAGATTAAAACGTACGTTCGAAATAGTATTCCGTCCGATTCGAAACGGACGCGCGAGAATATAATATATTATACGCAGTGCCGGATTTACCCGTTAGGCTAACTAGGCCTAGGGTGGCAAAATTTAGGGGCGGCAAATTTTTTCTCTTTTTTCATCTCTATCAGCAGACAAAATTATTATTTTACTCTTTTATTAGCGCTTTCCTGGCCACGTCGATCACGTTGGGACATATAGATCCGACGTCTCTAATCAAACGTACTATTTTTAGTATTTTATAGGAATCGAACGCGTTATTATTATTCTGGGAATTATTTTGTTTTTCAATTTTTGTTTGTCGTCGACCGTCCGATACGGACGCGACACGATACTTTATGCTCAAACTATTTATGTTATTTTGTTTTTACACGAACACCCGCAATGAGCCAACGATTATTACGTAAGTACCAATTTTAATTATATTAGACAATTAATTTAATAATAATTTATGTATACATTTTTAATTATTATTATAAATATATTATATTAGACAATTTAACACATAGATTAGTGTGTATTATTATTCTGAATTAGTATTCATAATATAACATATTATTTCATACTTATTATTGCTATCAGAAAATTATTTTGTCAATACAGTACACGATGTTATAAGTTTTTAATTGTGCACTAAAATAACACTTGTATGAAGCTCATATTGGTTTTAAAAAAATGATTGTATGATTTCGAGGCGGCATTTTCCTAATAGCCTAGGGCGGCTGAAGAGGTAAATCCGGCACTGATTATACGTACTACTAGCTGACCTGGCTAGTCCTAACTATAACTCGTTGTACTTACAATAAGAGTCATATAAAATATGTGTCTATTATAATTAAAAGAGGAGCGCCATTCGTGAAAAGTTTTTCCCGGAACGAGGAAGAAATAACGACGTTCTTCATTTTTAACCCCTTTTACCCCCCTTTTGGGGTCGAATTTCGAGAAATAAGTCGATAGATTTTTCATTATTATATGAAACACGACGTATTGTACATTTTTCAATTGAAAATGATTCGCAAACACGCCTAGGGGTTTGAAAAATAGTTTATGTCCTCAGAGCTACCAAATATACGAGTATACGAAAAATTTCATGAAAATTTATTATGAAAAACACTGTGACAGGAGAATTTTATATAAGATACGCCGGGGACGGGCCGATTTTTCGGAAAGCAAGAGAAACAAAAGGTCGATAAATTGAAAAGGGGTGTTTTTTTTTTTTTTCGGTTCGTTAATAATAAATATAAATACCGATTCTCCAGTGAGCTGTTAAAACTTCCATTCGCATGGTCAATTTTACGCTTGTTAGCGGACAATTTAGAAAAAACACTCTACACTAAACGCGAGAATAATAAAACCAAAGCAATCGGCGGCGCCAACAACGACACGACGCATACGGCTAGACTGATAATCTATTAGCTATGCCTCTATAAATAATATAATATTAGGAGACTTTTAATACTTGATATAAGAATTCACATTTACGTTTCGCGATTAAACGTTATATCGATTTTATCAATATAATAAAATAAAATACAGAAAAAACCCGACGTTTTATCATTTTAAAAAAGCGATTTGAAAATGTAGCCAGAGATAAAAAAGGTACGCAGGTACCTTCCCATCCCTGCGCTTTATACAATTTAGGTTGGTCCTTGGTTACATATGAAACAAAAATTAATATTTTCAGATTACCCCCCCTGGAATGAGTTCCGTTACTGAAAAAACGATACGAAAAAAATATCAGACGAATCATATTATTGTAATTTTAACCCGTGCCACAGCAAAAGGTCTGAAGTTATGAAAATAGAAAACTTTTTAAATCGTTAATTTTTTTGTAATAGAATCAAACGTAATTCCAGAAGAAGAAAAATGTCACGAAAAATATTCTTAAGAATATAAATATTATAGAAAACTAAATTTACAATAGTTTGTTTCCGACACTTTATATTATAAAACTTCGACGACGACGAAAAGTATTACGTTTGCAGAAAATATATTTATAAAATCACGCGCTAGACAAAGCACAATATTGCATACGACTTGCACGCGCGTACACGACAATATACGAGAAGTGTACGATGTTGGAGCGTACGTGTTATGTTAATGCGATCGATTTGACTGCGTTAAATTATAGATGAAATTTTGCGATTTATTTAAATAGCATTCGACTCGCAATAATCGTATTATTATAGTCCGCGTGGATTATTGGGTATAGAGGTGTAGTCGAGTGAGCGCGCGATATAATATGTACGTTATGTGCTTTAATATTCATACGTGTTTACACACTTTGCCGATATCTAAAAGTCCGGCGATACAATATTATAATATATTCGAAAGAAATTTCTCCGGAACCTCTCGAACACGCACATTGATTTGAGATTTCAACCGGAGCGTTATGTTATTGTTAATTTAACGCGATAGAATACCAATGAGCTCTACGAGATGACCGAATTGGCGTAAGACTGGGAGGAGAGAAGATAATATTCTCATAATCGTCAACTCTCTCGGACGGAAGAACTTTTACGAGTTGAAAAACAAATTACAATCCGAATAATCAAATATAATATTCATAGTGGAGTAGGTAGTTGGGAAAACGAGAGTTTAAAAATATTATATATTTAAATAAAATATGAATGAAAAATAATTTTTTAGGTTTTTTAAATCCTACCTACCATACATATACGATATAAATAGTAGAAATTTTGTGATCGAAACGAATTATTGTTTTATTGTTTTTATATACTTAGACTACGCGTAGTTAAAACTTACGAACCGAAATGATTGAGAAAACAAAAAGAAAAGTCAAATTCTGTTACAATCCGGAATTTCTCGGAAATTCGTGTTTGTTAATTTTTAATAAATCTGATAAATAAAATACCCGCGAGGATATTGAAAAAAAACGTACCGATACACGAGATATTATACGATTAAATAACAGAGTATTATTGTTCCGAGTGTTTCGGTTATTTCGTTCGCGATCGCCGATTTGATATATTATACAAAAGTGTTTCGGGTTAATTCTACTCATTTAAACCGCGCCGTTCGGCGGTGGTTTCCGCCGCGGCGCGCGCGGCAATAAAAAGGTATATTTACGAGTATTTCCCGTGAAAGCCTTAATAAATCGTCGGCACTCATTTAAATGCCGATCGATATACGGTATACATATTTTTACCTCTCAAGACGAGGTCCTTATGCGCTCTCACCGGGCACTCGGCCAATAAACGGCGTACGAGAAAATAATGAATAATCCGTCGGACGGAAAAATGTATAATAATAATAATAATATAATGATTTATATCGAAAGTGAACTCGAGAGCGGTTACGCGCGTTCACTACGTACGTATATTGTATTAAATAAATCAAATCGCTATTGCGCGCGGTCGTCATATCAATTTTCGTGTCGGACTGTTGAAAATCAACCCGTTAGAAATAAGACGTATAAATATAATAACGATAATTATTATTATTGTTAACAATCAGTCGACACACGTGTCGCCAAACGGCATTGTGTTTCGACATTCGTTTGACTAATATCGTTCGTAATAATACGAGTACGTTATTGTTACACGCGCGCGCGCGCGCGTTTATATTATGTAGTAACAAATAATGTCTATGCGACTGGAGGTAATAATACTATACGAGGACGCGCGAAAAAATAAATATTTAATAACACGACCGTGTTTATCAATCCGTCACCAAAAAAAGCATTAAAGGGCCCACGAGGATCTTGCCAGTCACTCCCGACGCAAAGCAGAACGTAGGACCTACGCAGAAGCAACTGTGGGCAACTCAAATAATTTAAACTTTGAACCAATTTCCAATATTTATATCACAATTTGTTACGCGACTTAATTCCCTCATTACTCCATTATATTCGCTTTTATCAACTCCATTAAACACATTGCTTTCTAAGAATACCTTAACTCCTTAAATGCGTGTCTTCGCGAATTCGCAATAATTATCAAAACTGTCGATATTTATATTTTTTTTCGATATCATGTTCTACCTTTTATCATTATTTGTATTAATCATAATTATCTATCATGTCAATTTAATCCATATTTTATTGTATACTAATTTATATTTTCAGCTGTAGCTGAAAGTTCAAAAAAAATAAAAAAAAAAACACGACTTTTTTCACGTTCGCGACGTGACGAACGAGTCCGCCGACGGATATACTGTATTATACTCGTACGATTCGTGACATTAGAAAAAACGGTAAAAAATTCGATACGAAAATTTATAAATTGTGACGACGACGAGGAATCGAATTATTTTTATTTTATTTTTTTGTACTCGTTTTTCCGTGGCTCGAAACGAATTTCACAAACTCACGCGACGTTCTCGTTTTTAGCGTATTTTTTCGCGTCCACAACAATCGGAATACGTACACGTCGGTAAATTATATCACGTGATATAAAATAGATTTACGCCGAGAGAGCCCCCGAAAACAGACACGCGCGTTCGTAATAAGCACAAACGCGTCCTAATCGATTCGGACGAGAGAACACACACACACACACGTATTACGCGTTAAACGCGCTCGCGTGTATAAATAAATACGTTTTGTTTTCGTTTTTATTAGCAAAAGCAATTTCGATATGAGTCGTCGGCGGCCGCACCATACACGCGCGCGCTCGGGGTCGTGCCAAATGTTTTCGATTTTCAACCGAGTGTAAAAATATTCCCTTTCGATTTTTCGAGTAGTATGATTTCGTGTTTACAACCAAACGACGGTATGTGGGGGGGGGGGGGAGTGGTGGAGAGAAAAAATTTATTACGTCGTGGCGTGTTTCGGAATTGTCTGTTTCGATGATGATGATGAAAAAAAAAAAACCGCCCCCGCACTCTTTTTCCGGTCAAAATCGTTCAATTTACTTACGGAAAGGCGTGATTTCGCTATATTTTTGGTAACGACCGAAATAGCAACACGACGCGTGCGGCGCGACCCCGATGAGTGTACCTATAATAATAATTATATAGCGGAGAAATGAAAACGTGTTGGAAAACCTTCTCGTGCGCGGCAGCCGTCGTCGACGGTGTTTCCGATCGACGCACGTTTTGGCCAACTCCCCCGATCGTAATTGAAAATACTTTCCAACGCACATTCGGCGCAATCGACAAATTTAATTTTCGCCACCGCGTCGTCGAGTTTTAGTTTCGACTTAAACAAAACGTGACTGTTTATCCGAAACGTTAAAAAGACACACACACACACACACACAGAGACAGAGAGAGAGAGAGCGAGAGAAGTGGATTTGTTGGGAATTTTTTTCTTCCAAAGGCAATCGTTGAATTCGCGTTTTGCCGAATACAAAAAACAAACGTTTCGAAAACGGACACAAAACGCACGGCGATATCGCGTAAATAGAGTTTTTGGTCATATTTTCCGGTTCGAATATAGCGGATCGTTTAAACCGCGACTGATCAAAGTTCAGAGTAAAAAAAAAAAACCAGAGCCAAAATTCGTCCTTTTGTCGTTTATAACGATGACATATCCGCGACGAACGGCCGTCATTCCGAAATCACCGCTTTCAATCGAACCGTCTTCAAAGAATATAATAATATACGAATTCGATATGATATTCTAAACGTTCGTAAGAAGAAGAATAAGAAGAAACACAGCGCGAGTATACGTATATTATTATATTATGTAGTGTGAAAACAAATACGTTGTCTTTCCAATGTACGAAAACACGTTACACTTTTGTAACACGCGCACTGCATAATAAAATAAAAAAAACTTGTGCAGCAACGATGCAACGTCATCGCCACACAATCGACAGTAAGTTTAGTCTCGAGAGTGTGTTTTTTTTGTAAATAATAATAATTCTCTTTTGAACGCGAAAAAATAATAACAACGAAATAACCGCGCGAGTGCTTATAATATTATGTTGCGTATTCGAAATCGCAGTGAACCAAAGCGTTTTTACGAGTGCGTACACTCGGTCGTTTTTTATTACTGCCCCTATTTCCTCCTCGTCAGCGCGAGCCCCCGCGTATTTTTTACTTATCGTCGGTGTGGAGGAGGAAAAAATCGAAAAACGCGTCGGGTAATAATAAAACGACAACGCGAAATTCGTCGCGAATAAGTGATCGCGGTCGCGCCGGAAAAGACGTGTACCCGGCGCGCAGGATCAAGTGCGCTGCACGAACGAAACGAGTTCTCGCTTCCTGCGGTCGAAACGTATTAATCCTTCGTCGTCGTCGTCTACTACGAGAGGGAGGAGACGGAGAGAATATTTTCCGGACGCGAAATTACGTTATTACTACTGCTGCTGGCGTATCGCGTTTTTCCGGCGCGATAATTGTTTTACCGGTTCGCCGCAGCCGATATGGCCGTCGATTAGCGTCGTCGTCGTCGGCGGCGGCGGCGGTGATCGATATAACAAATCGGATTTCGCTCTAACCTTCCGGTCCGACCGGAACTGCGCGCCGCGCGACTCGATGTACGGCAAGGGGGCGGGGGAGGGAAACTTTTCTCCGCGGAAAAACGTGCGGCGAAAAACGGACGGGGTAGTTTACCACCACCTGCGGGATAATAATATATATATCTCGTATATGGGGCGAGAGAGGAATATCGGCGCGTTGTTGTTGTTGTGGCTCTAGGCTTAACTGTCAAATATTGAACTCGTTCGGAATCCTTCAATTTATTTCCGCCCCCGCGTCGCGCGTCTCCGGCACGTAGCCGCCGCCGGCTAATAAGATAAACTGCACGCGTGTCTAGATTACTCGGAATAAACGGAGGCGGCTTCGCTATTTTCCGCCCCCGCGCACACGCTCTCCGCGATATAACCTAATTGTTTGCCCGCAATAATAATAGTCGTACGTTATATTATTATATAAATACGCGGGTCCGCGTTGTAATTTTGTTGTTTTTTTTTTTTAATTTTAATTTAATTTTCACGATTAAACGAGCCCCGCGCGGCGGCGGCGACAAAAGTCGAGCGATATAATACACATCGTATATAATAATACGCACCTCCGAGAAGAATCCAGTGCGCGAGCACCACGGAGCAGCGCCATCATAAAACGCCGCAAAATAATAATAAATAGTAATAATAATAATAACGGCGCATATCCTTCGCTTGAAATATGTTACGTAGTTATTATTATCTTATCGGGTCAGTGCGCAAAGGGTGTTATGGGATTACGCGCTGTACTCTTTCACACACGCGCGCGCGCGCGCGTAATAATATATACCTAACGATATTTATTATTTTATTGTACGCGGCGTGGAATAATATATTGTTTTTAGAAAAACGGAAAACTAAATATTACACGCGACCGCAGTTCGTTTATATTATACTCGTATAAATATCCCTGCGAAAACGTATCCCGCGGTGAAATGTGTTTTCTCTCTCTCTCTCTCGAGTAAAGTCCTTTTTATTTCGTTCGTTACAAAAACCTCCGCCGCCGCCCTGTTTATAGCGAAAAAATGTCGACGATTATCGTTGTATAAGCAATTATTTTGGTTACATACGTAATTATAAATGCGTAGATTGTCGAATTTAAAAAAAAAACGGACGAATCGATAATCTTAAAGCGATTGTATTAAATATTTACTAGCTGAAATTCGGCATAATCGCGGCTGTCGTACTGGACATCTCGCGTATAAAATACTCCTTAAAAATAATTTCCGCGTAGTTTATAAGAAATAGTTTGTGTTTCGCGGTCTTTAATCCGAAAACCCATATTTTTAACCATATTGTTAATATCGATTATTATTAGTTAATTTTATTTCGTTCGATTTCGAGTACGACAAATACATTATAACGATATTATTATACTAGTGAGTAGTGACTATTATTTAGGTGAACTTTTTTCAAATAATAATTTAAATAATCCAAAAATAATATGAAATAATTTTCTAAATAATCATACATACATCTGGCGGAACACTTTGGGAAACGCTGCGGCGGCGTAGACTACGCGAGTTAAATTCCATAATATTTGAAACCGTCGCGCGTCGTCGTCACGTCAAACGGACAACATTTAAAACGATCAAACGATCGATTTGATAATCCGAGCGTAAAGAGATAATAATAGTAGCGGAAACTTATGCAGTCGTCGACGCCGCCGCGCCGCCGCCCGCGGTGTAATCGCTAATCGTCGCGAGCGCGTCGTTGCCGTGGCGGCGGCGCGATTGTGTTGTGGTAAAAAAAAGAATCGGTAAGCAATCGCGTGTCGTCACGTTGTTCGGCGGCGGCGGGTCAAAGAGAAGGAAAAAGTGCGCGCGTGTATCCTACTCGGAAAACTATTATCCGAACACTCGAACGAAATACGATTTATAGATTTTTTAAGTTATTATTACTAGGGCTCGGAAGCCGATGCGTTTTGCATTTTTTTATAATCCGTCGAGCTAAAACTCTGAATTAGACGAAATTAATTGGAATTTTTATTTTGCATTTTGCGACACTGTTTCTCGTCGATATCATTTTAGTACGTTTAGTACAATCGTTTTTTTTTTATTCAGATAATTTAAGTCATTTTTTTCCAAATTTTAGTGTAAAGTTTTCTTACACGTACATTTAATGTCGATTTTTTTGAAATGTGAAAATATAATAAAATTAAAAGATCTAATCTTATTTCAACTCTTAAACATATACGACGTAGGTTATTGTCGTCAGCGTTACGAAAATAAAAAACAAAAACAATGACGTTTGAACATGATATTTTCTTAATAAAAATTAAATAAGTGGTTTTTTTTTTTTTTTTTTACATTTTTTCGTTACTAAAGTTATTATTATATCATTTCGTTATTTGACAATCGTCGGGTCATTTTCCATCGTTTTTTTTTTTTTGGATCATTTAATCATACTTTTTCAAGTCGTTTTTAAAGGTTTTTTAGGTCGTCGACTTCCGCGAGCCCTACACGTTTATTCGTAAAAAAAGAATGGAAAAAAAAAACTATTTTTTTTATTTTCTTCTTCTTTGAAGCGATTGTTATTCGTTCGAGATAAAGCAAAACAAAAAAACTATTGACCCGTACACGATTATTATAAGCGCCACGTTTTCGGTGAAACGCCTAAAAACAATCATATTTTCGCACGATAGTCGACAACGCGCCGTATTTAAGTGTAAAAAATCCTCTCGCCACCGGATAGGACTGCGTTTACGTTTTATTTTTACGCGCTATTATCGTCGGATAAAATAAAACTCGATCGTAAGAATTGTCTTTTACAAAAAAAAAAACGATAAAACAACGTGCACTCGTCCGTTGTGTTTTATAATACGAATTTCAAATGTTTTTTTTTTTTTTTACGACGAAAAGATTCAATATTTACTGCCGAAAATTCGGCCCGATTTTAATATTATAAAATCCTAGCGGCACCACCACGTCGAGTCATATAAATAATTACATATACGTAATTCGATATTGTCATATTATTTTACAATTCGCACGCGCGTTGTTATCGGTTAGAACGATATTGTTTTCTAAAAAAATAACGGTTGTGACTTTCAATGCCATTTAAATGTGATGGCAATTGGGCAACGACGGATACAAAAAACAATAACAAATCAAATATTTTTAGTTTCGATTTGAATTTATTTAGTTGAATTACTACTAATATACTCGTATATATACTTGGTAACGACCGCAAATCCACCGAGTGGTGTTGGTATTTATCGATATAAGAAATGCACGAGACCAAGACCAGATTGCCATTTTAACGGCATAATGTTTCGGGCGCACAATAAAATGACAACGATTTGTTTGAAAAAAAATGTCGTCGTGAATAATTATTATACTAATGATAATTTCTTATCGTTTTTAACGCAATCTACACGTCACGTTTTTACGTATAAATCAATGTATTGCGTGGAAAAATGATATATGAATTTAATTTTTATAACGACGTTTATTATGCCGTTGAAATAGCACTGAAAGGACTATATTTTCACCTGACGAGCGAATATGACTTTTCAATATAATTTTACGGCATCGGCCATATAACGACACGTTTATCGACCACTAGATTGTAAATAAATATAATCGGTATTACTTACGGCCTGCGGTCTGCGATTTGTCGTCGAGGTTTGGTATTGTAGTCTTTCATAGTAACGCACGCGCGACGAATGGAAAACTCACACGATTTAAAAAGTCCGAACGGTCGGCGACGAGATACGCAATTAATATAATATTGTACAATTTATCGACGACGACGACGACGACGACGACGTTTACGAAAATCTCGGAATACAACTAAAAAACGAGAAGAACTCTCTGAACCGCGGTCGACACTATACTGATCGTCGGAGCTCGGATTGCGCGTCGACGAGCTGTTTTACCGGTACCGGTTGGGTTGCGCGCGCCACTCGGCTGTCGTTGGTCGGGGCGGGGCGCGAACAGCTCGCCTTTCGTTGGCCTCGTCACGGCGCGGCGGCGTGAACTTTCGCCGATTCCGATCTCACGCTCGTAGTTATTATTACTATTGTCGTTACATAATTACGTATTCATAACGAACGTATTTTTATTATATAATTACGTATAAGAATCGAACTGATCTGTTATGCGTTTCCGGTCGAAAACCTCGTGGAAAACCATGCGGAAGCTATGCCCTCCTTTCGGCGCGCGCCTACGACTTGAGTGGCGGACTCGAGGGCCTTAAAGCCATAGTGGTGTGGCAGTCATACGTAATGTGGTCACTCTTAATTAGAGAAACAAAACGGTTTATTAAAAAAACTCAAAAATAAATTCCCCGATGAAATTATTACCCGGAGGGTCGAATCAAGCGTCTAGTGGTAGGAGTTTGAGTATAATACTTACATCATAATGACATAATGATCATAATGACTTACTTCGCTTTACGTTTCAATAAATCGACTTATTTTAACAAAAAAAATAAATATGACTTACACGACTATGGCGTTAACCCACTCGTTTATGTATACAGTCGGCCCTCGATAATAATTATTAAAACCTTCGACAATTCGAAACGTTCGGTAGTTCGAAGTAAATGCTCGTTCTCTTGAAAATCTCTCGATAATTATTCGAATAAAAACCATTCGTACACTCGGTAATTCGAAATTAAATTTTAGGAGAACTTGCACGAGACAATTCGGAGTTTCATCCGTTCAGATCAGCGGTTCCCTGCAAACTGTGCACCGCGAGCACTTTCTAAGGGCACCGCGTTCTACGGTCCATGATGACAAATAGTTTAAAATGTATGTATGTTTTTTTTTTTTTTTTTTGAAGTTTAAAAATGCATAAATTTATGTAATCAAGTTAGTTGTGTACTTGGCTCAGAATGCTTAGATTGTATTAGGTTTAATAAAACCGATAAAATTGGCTATCGATGAGTATTTATTTTTTTTGTTCCGTCTTTCGTGTTATTCACAGAGAAGGGCACCACGGTTAAATTTGTTCCAAAAAAAGGGCACCGCGGAAAAAAAAGTTTGGGAACCGCTGGTTTAGGCAATTCCAAGTGAATTCAGAAAACCATTAAAGATTTCTTCAACAAATAATAATCTATATATTATATAAAAATGGAGACAAAAAATTGGAAATTGAATCAGTTGAGAACGGCTGGGCCGATTTGGCTCAAATTTTTTTTAAATGATAGAGGATGTCGGGGAGCGGGTTTATAGCATAAATTATGGAGAAAATTAACCCTAAGGGGGTTAAAAGGGGTAAAAATGGAAAAAATCCTGAGTCAATGGAGCTTTGTGGTATTAAATTTTGTCAATAGTTTCATTTAATATAGCAGAGGCCCCATGGGAAAGGGTTTTTCGAAATTCGACCCCTAAGGGGGTTAAAAGGGGTAAAAAGGGTGAAACTAGAAAAATTCGCCTGGCTGGAACTGCTGGAGCTTTGAGTATGAAATTTGGGCAGCAGTTTCGTTTTATATATTGGAGACCCCGTTGGAAAGGATTTTTCGAAATTCGACACCTACCGGAGTTAAAAGGGGTAAAAGGGGTAAAAATGAAAATAAAACTGATAAAATAAAAAGTTATACTGCACACGGGCGAAGCCGGGTTATTCAGCTAGTATTTTATAATAATAATTCAAGTTACTAAGTATAATAATTACATACATACATATATAGTTTGATTTCAAATTTCAAAAACAATAAATAACTCTAATTTACTGAAATAATTAATATTATGGACAATAGTGAAAAAAAAAAACCAAAAAATTTGTTCTCAACTCTCTGTTAATTCTAATGTTTTTATTTTTGCTCTCTCGTTATTGCGAACTACTCGACAATTCGAATTCTCGACAATTCGAAGTTTTTCAACAGTCCCGTCATCTTGGAATTATTATCTAGAGTCGACTGTATTATAAACGTCCCCGTGTCCTAAGGGCGGCACGTTTAGAGTTCGATCGGGAGACCGGTGCCCCCCCCCGCTGCTCCTGTGCCCGTTCCGCACATCCTGCGCGCGAAAAAAATTCCCGACGATATCCTCGTTATTTGTTTTGATATTATGACGCGGCCGCGTAAACAAACGAATATATCGCTTTGCGTTTAAAACATTCGAAACACGATTTTTTTTAAAAAAAATAAACGCGTCGACGCGTTTTTATATGTTTCGTACCGATTGTACAACGACGTTATTTGTTTTACACGGGTATATTACTCCTCGAGTGGACACGTTTATTATTCATAATATGTACACTCTCGCGCGCACGTTAATCGTTTATGACATGGACGAAGCCAATGCCAAGAATTAAATAAATACGGTTTTTTTTTTGCGCTCAAGTACGCGTACGTCAGTTTCGACGCGATTATCGTGATAATTGGTCGTAAACAATACGCATATTTACAGTAGTAGTATAGATCTCGTCGATTTGCGAACGTTAAGTTTACGCGTCGAAATATACATTTATATAGAACCGAATTGGCAGCGATATTCCTAATCTCGCCGGGTAAAATAAAAATAATAGAGCCGCGTTTTCAATACTGTTCGCAAACGGGCGCGAACGTTTAGGGCTCGGAAGTTGATGCGTTTTGCATTTTTTTTTTGGAACGTTTTACACGATGCTCTTCTGGCCACAAATGTGTTTCGTTAGCACGTGGATCTGAATAACTAATTTTTATTTTGCATTTTTTGGTGTTTTTTACTTTATAAATCATTTTTTGACATTTTTAGGTCATTTTCCCACATTACAAGTCATTTTTACTGATTTCACACTACCTAGTTCACTTCTTATCGACCATTATGCCGATAACTTAAAACTTGGAAATTTAAAACAAAGTCAAAGTTTTCTTACGACGTCGTCAAAAAAATCTACTTTTAATTACGATTTATGTCAAGCTCTATAATCAGCCGATATTGCTCTACACAAAATATCAAATGAATTTTTCCGTACATTTTTGGAAAAATACACGCACAAAAGTATTCCTGACGAATCAACGCTAAAAACAAATGTTTTCACAGCCCTAGTAATGACATTAGCACGCGCCCAGAAACGATTGATTTTCCCCAAAGTGGTGATAATTCGACGGAATCGTAATAATTATTCCTTTTCGTCGCTCTTATTATAATAACAACAAACGAGACGAGTGTTAAATTTTCTAAACGATTACCGGTACTACGACAGACAGCGTAATATTATGAAAACAAAAAGCGTAAAAAAAAAAACGAAAAACGTTTTGGGTACTTACGTTGTGAGCTCGATCTTCGGATGATGTTTTCCAGGAACGTGTTTTGTGGGGCGACCAGACCTCGTCGGCCCCCTGGCATAATGGGCGCACCTTTGTTACCCAGGAGTAGGCCGTTAGCAATTTTTCCTCGCAGATATCACGCCGGCCGAGTCCTCGGGAACAAAACAGCACGATGCATGGCGCGTGCGGTGCGCGGACAATATACCGTGTCTCGTACGAGATGAAATTATATTACAATATGTATATAATATATTTCACGTGGTCGCCGCGAACATATATTTGTATATAATAATATGTCACGTGATATTTATATAACAGTCGGTCGCGCGGGACCGCGTTTAGAAAACGAAAACGAAAACAGAAAAAAAATTAAATTAATAATATATTTAACGACGACGCCTTTATAATATACGTATAAAAGTACGTATATATATATTATTATCTCGTACGTTTGCGTGCGTATTAAAAACTTTAAAAAAAAAAAAAAAACTAAGTTAATTTATATATATATTATATTTTATTTAATATTACGAGGTAAAATCGAGAAAAATTACGTTTGGTTTGAGAATAAGACACCGTAAGTTGTTTTTTACCGTCTCGTGTGTGTGTGAAGCGGAGTGTGTGTGTGTTTTGAGTAGGTGGGTGTGTGTTTTGGAAGGTGTGTCCGTGTGTGTGTGTGTGTGTGTGGATGGGTGGGTGGGTGGGTGTGTGAATGTGTGTGTGTGTGTGTGTGTGTGTATGTGTGTGTGTGTGAGTGTGTGTGTGTGTGTGTGTGTGTCTGGCGAGTGCGCGTGTCCCCCGAAACTGCAGTAGTTATCGTCAGCCGCAATCCAAGTGTTCGCGTTTGTGTTTCTTCATAATCGACGGCTGTCGGTCCGGAAGAATTCGTCAGCACGGCCGTCGGTGTTGTTGTCGGCGGCGGCGTCGGAGCAACATGCGCGGCGGCCGTTCATCGGAGGCGGGGCGAGGGGTCGGTCGGCGCGCGTCCGCTGAACTAGGAGCAGGAGCAGGAGCAGGAGGAGGTCGACGACGACGACGACCGCAGCTGCTGCAGGCGCTGCCGGAAGTGCCGGTGATGGTGGTGGTGGCGGTGGTGGTGCCGGTGGCGGCGATGATTTTGGTTTTGGTAGTGGTGGTGGTGGTGGTGATGGTGATGGAGTAGGTGGTGTCGGTGGAGGCGTCGGTGGCGGCGGCGGTGGTCGATGACCGCACCAGCTGCTGTCAACGGCGTCGACGGCGGAGACGATTTCATCTGTTCCCCGCGGCCTTTGATCGAATCGTCGTCGTCCGACGACCTTCGTCGTGACAAGTCGAACAGCGACCGTTGACCCGTTCGCGCCTTCGTCTGTCGTCCACCGTGGTCACTGCGGTAATGGCGGCGGCGGCGGACATGGACTCGCGGCGGCGGCGACGAGTGCGAGGCGAAACGTCCTGCAACAACGGGAAAAAAAAAAATTGAATAAAACTAATTATACGTAATTGCAGTTTGTCGCCGTCTCGGCGGCAGGACACGGTCAGGCCAGGGGTCGGCCACCTGCGGCTCTTTCGATGTAGAGTTGCGGCTCTCCAGTTTTCCAGTTTTATTATCGAAAAAATCGTTCGTTATTATGTGTAGGAGACGCAGGAGAAAAAAAATTATTTAAGGTGCGATTCCTATGCACGCGTCTAGAGACGCGCGGCTGATGCGGCGCGATTTGAATTTTGGCGCGATCTAATATTAATTCCTATGTACGCGTCAGGAGACGCGCGGCTAGAACACTACGGGACTAGAATTACGCACGTACACGTAGTTGTGTCAAGTCCTCTATTTGAAACGGTTGTACTTGTATACTCATAAAAACGTGTTTTAAAATATTACCATTTTACTAGTTTAAACCATGTCCTTAACGAAAAAACAAAAATTGATCTTAAAACTACTTCTTTTACAACAAATAGAAGAAGAACAAGCTATCATAAAATACGTTGTATCAAAAAATAAAAATGAAGTGCATGAAATGTACTTAGCCAGGGAAGCAGAGGGATTTTTCAGTGTCCTGATTGAAAAACATTTATGGCGAGACGAAACAAAATTCAGGGAATTTTTTACATTAAGTTGGGATCGATTTAATTATGTATTGAACCTAGTTGAGGAAGACATAAAAACCAACCCAAGCATCGAAATTAGAAAACCAATATCTGCTGCTGAAAAATTAGCAGTCACGTTGAGGTAATGTAACATAATATATGTTGTGAAAGACACTTTTGAAGACATTTTGTGTCACACAGTGTTAACGAAATGTCGAACTTTGAAAATTAAAATATGAATAGCCGCGCGGCTCGTGCGATTTGACTGCCCTCGAAGCGGTCGTCGCCGCGAGGCGCTAGACGCGCGGCGGCCGCGGTCATAGGAATCGGTTATATTTAAAAACAAGTAAAGTAGTACCTGCGCGGCTAAAATTAAATCACGCCGCGTCGGCCGCGCGTCTCTAGACGCGTGCATAGGAATCGCACCTTTATATATTTATTTAATTAAAAGACGAATTTCACACGAATCACCGCGACGAGTTTATTAGTTGGCTCTTTAAAAACTGTAGAATATTTTGTAAATTGTAACTCTCAGCTCTTCCGTCTCAAAAGGTTGCCGACCCGACTGGGTTAGGCGATTCGGGAAAGGATATTATATATTATATCGGAGGCGGCCAAACGGTCGATCGCGGCGGACGATTTCAAAGTCGATCGTGTTGGAATTTATTTTTAGGGACAAGCGCACGAATTGTCGACTAAAGTTTTATCTGTTTAATTTTTATCTTTTAATCTGGTTTCGTGTGTCAAATGTTTATCGGTCACGAATGTTCATTTCACCGTGTTCTGTTGGTGTCTGTGGTATTAAATTTATAATAACGTATGTTAAGTTCTTTAAAATTTATAATTATGCACGTCATAAGAAACAAAAAACTTATCATATTCATCAAGAATGGGAAATGGATTTTTTTTTTTTACAATATCGATTGACAAGTGCATAAAATAATATATAATAATAATAATAATAATGAAGTACGTAAAAAGCAATTAGAAAAATTAAAACTTGAAATTGATAAACAACAATTATTGATTTATACTAAACCAGCTTTAAAATCCAAAGCAGCAAGAAATTGCTTCATTTCGAATTAGTCATGTTTTAGCTAAGAACAAAAAAAATCATTTCAAACCGGTGAAATAGTAAAACGATTTTTTTTAGAAGGCGCAGATGTTTTATTTGAAAACTAAAAATAAATCAGAAATTTTATCAGCTACGAGTATAAACGATTTACAAAAGTTAAAAGTCGATCCTCAAAGGTGAAGTATATCACAATCCACTCGATGTCTTTATAAATCGTTTTGTAAATTGTTATTATTATTATTATTATTATTATTATTTGTAAATCGATTCTATCGTTGTGTCATAATAATTACTGTACTTGAGCCCGCGCGGGCGTTTTGCCAATAAATAGATAAATAAATAATACTAACGGCCGGTTTTAGACGACGACGCGTATAGATTTCAGATGTCATCTGAGCGTTATCGAGCCGAGAAGAAATTTCGTCGGTAGTTTCTATGTGTTTTCTATTCGTATAATAAAAATGTTGACATCGTGATGTGAATATTAAACTAACGCATTTTTTTGTTTTTCAACTCTTGCCCGGCAACGATTGGCAATTCGGTCGGCTACGCGTATAATTATTTACTATTATCAATTATTTAATTGTAATAAATTATAATATAATTGTTATTAAATCACATATTTCGACGGCAACGGTTATTCGGAACATAATAATCGATTGGATTCTTACAGTTCGGAAAATAGTACTGCGCAGTGTATTTAAATTTACGTCGACCCAATTATTCATCCAGCGACTTAACTTTTGATTTATTTATTTCATTTTTATAGACGTCTGTTTCCACTCGACCGTATCTCGTTAACTCGTTAATGTCTAGCCTCTTACGAATTACCTAGTGCGTTTCGTATCGAATCGCGTGGGCAACGATGTGTACAAGACACGGCGTTCTAAGTTTAAACATCGACTCCGCGATACGAGTCGACGCCGCCGCCGCCGTAATAAGAGTTTCCGCCGAAAAACCACCTATATGTTCCGTTTGATTCAAAAACCACTTTGGGCAACCGTCCATATTTTTCCGTGGGCATATTATCGTTTAAATAACTTTCGACGTATGCGGTTTCCGTAATAACACCGAAATAATGGCTCGCGCTCAGATTTCTAGACTCCGGGGTTCGCACCGATCGGGCGGTTCTCGTCGCTCGTTTCTCGGTTTCTCGCGCATCGTATTTTCGGGCCGGACCACACGAGATCCACGCCATAAGGATAATTAGGTCCTTTTCGGTACGCGCGAGTCTAACGATTACATATAGTAGTATAATAACAATGCCTAATATCTCGTAAATCATCTCCGAGTTGGCCGTTTGTCCAGAAAATCTCGTACGATTTTTCGCGAAATTTGCATTCTCGAGACATTATATTTTATAAAATAGACCTAGAAAAAAAAGAGATGTTCGAAGTGCGAGGACTTTCGCTAAAACTCATCGATTTGTCTTTAGCGAGTGCACGTCGGATTTTTATTTGATATATATAGTTCACGATAGTCGTCCGGTTAATATTTATCCTCGAATTCGAAAAAAAATGAATTTAATCACCAATTCATCGGTGTTTTTTTTATACTTTATCGCGTATTGCGTTTACCTATGTTCCTAATGCGTTCATTATAGTGTCTTCGAAAACTAGATTTGTAAACGTTTGAAATCTTTCGATTATTATCTATTGAATCTGGTATTGAGCGATCAGAGTCAGAACGAGCACTATTCGTTTGTAAACGTGCCCATAGTAGTATTATAATGTACGATATTTCGTTAATATTAACACGGGAAATAAGTTGAATCTGTAATAATAATTGTAATCGCTTGAACACAATTCACCATTATTATGTGTATAAATATATTATACTTTATTGTTTATATAGTACAGATAGTTCAAATACCGCCGCCGCCGCCGCTAAAACCTAATAACCCACCGGCAGTAGACCTTTTCGAAGGATTAGGGGAAGTGTGTGTGTGTGTGTGGGGGGGGGGGGTGTTTACGTTGTGTGTTTTTGGCGAGAACGGGCACCCCCCCCCTCCCGGGTCTATTTGTCCGCGAGGCGCGTTTATCGAACAGCAAAGGTTACCCGAAAAGTGCACGGGCGAGAGAGTGTTCGACGCTGATAAAAGGAACCGTGCGTGTACCGTTAACTTGTCGTCGTCGCATATATAGGCGAGAAAAAAATATAAATCGATCTATACGACTATGTATTTACTTATCTGTAATCTATATACGCAAATCCGGATTTAAGAATATAATAGACTACAGGCCCAATAGATTTTCGATAAATAATTTCGACGAATTTGTTGTCACAGAGTTCAAATGTCGACAAGATATACGAGAGCACGCAAATTTATTTCGGTCAAACATTCATATAGAAATTCAACGCTTTAAAATTGAAAACGTGTTGACAAAATCCTTCGTGAAAAATAAAAAAAAAACCGTATACGTTATCGAATTTTCATCGTCGCTACATTTATTTTCAAATTTATAAGAAATCACCCAATATCTCAACCGAGTGTTTTTTTCGTTCTGTCAATATAATATTATTATGTACACGTTGGCTCTACAAAACGTTTATGTCACGGATCGAGTACGGCTCAAGCGAACGGAACAACGGGGTGAGAGGGGGCGATTGTTATAATAACGACTAAATGAGGAAATTCGCGTGCATGCGGTATTATTATCGTCGTCGTCGTCGTCGTCGCAGCTGCAGTCGCGAACGACGACGTGACAAACGATTGATGACAACCCCTTGCGACGGCGCGCCGGTGCAGCCTGGTGGGGGCGGTTATACTCGATAAAAACTTCGATTTGTCCGGCCTTTAACGATCTCGTCATAATAATAATAATAACAATCATAATGATATCGTTACTACGTCGTCGTCGTCGTCGTCGTCGTCAACATCATAAAAACACGACTGGTAAACAAATATACGCGGCCGTCCTCTCGGGCGAAACCAGAAGGGACGACTGCGCTTTATACGATTATTATTAATGTAATATTATTATAATATACCGTCGTCGTCGACGTGTGTGCCACATATTATAATCGCCGCGGTGGCATTCGGCGACGGTGGTTTTGTCGTGTTTTGACAGCCGAGAAACGAGAGTCGGCCGGCTATTATTATTCGCGTCCGGAACGGCGCGATTGAAACGTCCGCCGCGCGCAACGTCTGAACGCGATTTTCGCTCGCACAATGACGGCGGTAATAAATTCAGGGGGTTCGGGACTTGCCCAGCATTTGCTCATTCATTTTTTGGAAAACTAGCCGAGTGCTTATAAGGAAACTCGTGTCGTGCTTCGATGATCTCAAATACGAATTGACACGGGTCACTGACGAAAATGTAGGATTTGTAGTTGTATTAAAATATTGTTTTTGTGTGTTCGCGGTAAATCAAAAGCTGGAAAATAATTTTTCCCCTTGGAACTATATATTAATATTTACTGGTAATAATCGCCTTGTATTTTCCTCGCTTATTATAACGCTTGTAATATCGTTGGGAAAAAATTTGTAATTCGATTCGATTTACGATAAAAAAAATATTATGTTTACTGATTTTGTTGGGATTTTTAAAAAATTTTAAGTGCTTTTTTTTAGTGCTCACAACGAAGTGGTAGTTTAGTGCTTTTTTTGACGATCATAAGTGCTATATTATAAGTCCCGAACCCCGGACTAATAATAATTTCAACGGCTGCGATAACGACGTTACCGAACACTTACACGGCTCGCGCGCAGAGCGGCCCCCGCAGGGGTGCGATACAACAATAATTCTCGACGATAAAAGCGAGATTGGGCGAAGAATCACGTTAACGGGTACGTTATCGTCGAGGCCCGGACACTTTCGCGTGTCCTTTGGTTTTCACAAATTCCCAGGGCGGAGCGTCGCGATTAAACCGAATCCAAACGCCCGCGTATTGTTTTTCTCCCGAGGTCAGCGACAGACGCACACCATATACGCGTACGTATTATTACGTCGGTCGACTTTAAAACGGATTTTATAAAAGTTAATATCGGTCGCGCGGCGCGGCGCGGCGCGGCGTATCGTCGTAAACAGCGCCCCCTTGTTATTTGGGTTTTCACGTAATCCAAACGCATTCTCGGACCGACAGGGGATTCGAACCGTTTAATCCGATATATCTATATATGTAAACAAATAAACGCGCTTTCTTTGATGTGTGCCGGCACATCCGAGCGGATTGAGCAAATTACATTTAACAAAATACATGTGTGCGTCTCGGAGAACTTTAATCTCGCCGAGCAACGCCGCGCCGCGCCGCCGAGATCCGGAGGTAATCGCGGAGAGCGTTCGCGATACCAGTTTTCTCAGTTTCTCTCCATTCCTCTGATTGCGTGCGTGCGTGCGTGTTTACTTATATACTCGTATATACCCGTACATGCCCGTCTCGAAATCCCGCGGAGCGAATCGCCCGTTTCGTTTCTCTTCGGTCGACGCGAACGTGCGAACGGGTAAACGAAGAAGCGAGAGAAAAGTCAAATATTACTCTGTCGTCGTCGTCGAGCAACATTATACGTACATATTTTATGATCGAATCGCACTCGTGGCAATCGCGAAAATCGGCACAAACTTATCGAAAAGTCGTTATTCCCGATATTATAGTGTTACATTTACTATGTTCGCCAACGCCCTTTTATGGACAACATAATTTTCAAAGTAATATTTTAATAATATTTCACGTCAATTTATTTTTAATCGTTATGATAAGTTTGCATAACATTTCGAAAACTCTTGGTATTTATTACTCGGTTTTTTCTTTATGAAACCGTTTTTTTTTACGTTAGAAATCATCCGAAAAACATAATATTATTACCAATGACTTGTCCCGGGTGATTCATCATCGCCCAGCCTGAACCGCTGGAGCTACGAGTATGAAACTTGGACAGTAGGTCTTGTTTCATGGTGTAGAACATCCGCTAAGCAAGGATTTTTCAAAATTCGACTCCTGAGGGTGTTAAAAGGGGGTAAAAAGGGTGAAACGAGAAAAATTCGCCTGGCCCGGAACCGCTGGAGCTTTGAGTATGAGAAAGTTATACGTGGGTAACACAAAAAACCGCGCGCGGGCGAAGCCGGGTTATTCAGCTAGTGTAAAATAATCGGAAAACAATAAGACGGCAGAGAAGACGGATCTCGCGGTGAACGCGCGTCGAATTACCGGCGACAAGAGGATTCGTAGCCTTTCGAAACTCGTTGGGCGTCCAACCGGACGCGGCGGTCGTAGTAAACGCGATCGAACACGAGCACCTCTATACTCGGTCGGTTCGCACGGAGATTCCCCGCAGGACGTTTTCGCCCCGAAACGACCGTATCGAGTGCGCGCGTATATTGATTAGTCCCGAGCACTCGGCGTCAAAACGTAATAATATCATATAATCGTATAAAACACTGCGCTCGCAGTCGCCTCACGCTCGCGTCGCGGGGGTCGTTTTTCCGTTCCCCGGGCCGAGCGATTCGCGGAAAAACGGAATTCCGCATATTCTATTTGCCATCGTAACACAATACCTTCCGGTCAAAGTGCGCGCAAAGTGAAAAAATATCGTCTCCGTCGTCGTCGAAACTCGTCTATTACGTACACGGCGGCACGCGATATACGTACATATGATATCGTTTCACGGTTCCCGCGGGGTTAGCGCGCGACAGATTTCTACCTGCGTCCGTCAAACAGACCGGAAATCCGTTTAGAGCGCGCAATTTTTCCCGGACCCTCGTCACAGAGTTCCGTACGCATAGACGCGCCTCGGAGGCTAAGCCTCGTCCGTCCGGAGTGGTATTATTTCGGTAGATCCTTAATTTCGAAAAAGAAAAAAAAAACCCATTCGAACGGTCCGAAATTCATGGACGGCCGGTACAGAGGATCGTTTTTCACAACTCTACGGCGAGCCGCCACGCCACGCGTCCAATAAAAGTTTTCATCATATTTTCCGTATAACGATAATTGTACGAAAAATAGATTTCACCAAGTCGAGAAAACGACGTTCGTCTGAATTAATTACTGCGCAAAAGTTGTAAAAGACGACAAACACTTATTCGCCACGTTAAAAACAGTTAATATTGTCGTCGGTCCGTGTAGACGAGGCGAAGAAGAACGCGCGGAAACGGTGTCAAAACAACAAGTAGGTAAATATATGCTATTGTTTCCGACGAAATTTTTCACATAAAACTCGTTTCGCTTTTGCGAAAACCTGCAACGACGGAAGAAACAATCAATAGGTTTTGAGTGTGGAGGTCAGAAATATGGTTTAAAAAAAGGATGTATACGATTAATTGAATCGGAAGAGGTGAAAGAAAGAAAAAAACCGCAGTAATTCTATTTGACCGATTTTTCTATAAGCAATTATTGCTTCTTTTTCTCTCTCTCTCTCTCTCTCTTTTGTCCTACACAGACTTCTCTCGATAACATGGAAGTTTCGTCGTATCGTTTATAAGTTATTGCGCGGTTAAATCACATTTGCACGCGGCCGAGCGCGTCCAGGCGAAACCGGGGGCGCGTGCACCGACGGGCGGGCGGTCGAGACCACGCGCGCGATCGTTGGCAAACGCGGAATCTGTTGCGCGCCGGGGCGGCGGCGGCGGCGCCAAAGTCATTAATGCGACCCGCGCGGCGGACGGACGAGAGAAGACCGTCGTCGTCGCCGCCGATGACGTTACGCTATGATTACACACGTTATTATTACTATAATATTATCGGCTAATGGATGTGTGATGAATAATACGTAGTAGTGTGTGCGCGTATTTCGTCGATGGGAAAATTCGCGGTGAAAACGGATGAAAATACAAATTTCCGTTTCTCTCCGACAGGACTTTGTCGTCGTTTTTACACAGAGACGACGAGATTTTCGACCGAGTGTTCTCGCGAGCTAATAGCTCGACAAAACGTCCTGATCCTTTAGAAGACGAGTAAAAAGAGTAAGTCGAACGCGTCGATTTCGTTCGATTTTCAAACCGCACAAAGACAAACTAGCTGGACTGGCAAACGTTGCCGTAAATTTCTAGTGAATTTTGTAGTGTAAAAAATAACCCGACTTATTGTAAACGACAAATGTTCTCGTGAGTTAAAAGCTCTTTAAAGGAATTCAAAAATCTACAAAACGACTTTTAGCGTCTTCTCGGACGCATCAGTACGTCATGTCTTCGGTTCTTTGACAATATCGTTTCTAGAGTCTGTTAAACCGCTCGCCCACGCCTATAATCGGCATAAATTAAATGCTCCGCGCCACGAAATGTCCTGAACCTTTAGAGGACGAGTAAAAAGAGTAAGTCGAACGCGTCGATTTCGTTCGATTTTCAAACCGCACAAAGACAAACTAGCTGGACTGGCAAACGTTGCCGTAAATTTCTAGTGAATTTTGTAGTGTAAAAAATAACCCGACTTATTGTAAACGACAAATGTTCTCGTGAGTTAAAAGCTCTTTAAAGGAATTCAAAAATCTACAAAACGACTTTTAGCGTCTTCTCGGACGCATCAGTACGTCATGTCTTCGGTTCTTTGACAATATCGTTTCTTATAGAGTCTGTTAAACCGCTCGCCCGCGCCTATTATCGGTATAAATTAAATGCTCCGCGCCACGAAATGTCCTGAACCTTTAGAGGACGAGTAAAAAGTGTAAGTCGAACGCGTCGATTTCATTCGATTTTCAAACCGCGGACGAAAAGCGTGTTCCGCGTCTCAAAGATAGGAATTTATACATAAAATTCTCCCGTCACAGCGTTTGTTATCGAACTCCTCCGAAACGGCTCGACCGGTTTTCATGAAATTTTTTAAACCCCTAGGTGTTGAGGGTGGCCCGCCACATATATTTTTGAAAATTTATGTATACCTATTCTGTAACCATAGTAACCGTTAACAAATTGTTTATACGTTTTTTTGCGAATCATTTTCAATTAAAAAATATACAATATACGTCGTGTTTCATATAATCATGAAAAATCTATCGACTCATTTCTCGAAATTCAACCCTTAAGGGGATAAAAGGGGTTAAAAATGGAGAACGTCGTTATTTCTCCCTCGTACCGGGGAAAACTTTTCACGGGCTAGATATGCGGCGATCAGCGAGTGCGCGATAATACTACGAAATTCACTGGAAATATTGCATGGCAAAACAACGTTTGCGAGGTCAGCTAGTATAATAATAATATATAAATAAAATATAATATCGAAATATGCGAGTATATATTATTATTTGTTTGTCGTTTTATCGACGCGACTACTGGCGCGCATAACTCTTGCGAGCGCGCGATTTTCAAACAACGCGACGGAACGCGCCGCGCCGCACGAAACTTCCGGAGGAGCCGGGATATGCCGCCGACAGATGTGTCTACGGGAAATAAAAACTATCAGCGCTCGTTCGCTCGTTAAATGTGAAAATTTAAATAAAAAACCAATCGACCGCGGCGGCACGACAGGGATAATTTCGAAAATCTCCGGGCGTTTGCGTACAAAAGCGCTAATACATTTCGTTTTATTGCGCGATAGCCGCGCCGTTATAATATTATAATAGTTGTGGCGCGTAAACGGAAATGTTGTTATAATATTCCGCGCGAATAACAATAACGCAGACGTACGCCGCGGCGAAAAGTATGACTTGGAAATATTTATTACTCAGCCAGACGTCATTATTTCGTGTTTTATCATTATTTTTTGAGCACAAAACGGGAAAATCGCCACAATAGCGTCGATACGTACGTCACGGCGGCGGCGGCCGATTTTTTAAACAGTATAATATAATATAATTTCCACCTTCGATTAATTTTAATAACTATCCATAAAACGAAACAAATTACACCCCCGAGGCGAACGAAATAATATCACTCCACGTCGTTTTAGCGGTTATAATATGACGTGTTATAGGGGGTTTTTTCGCTACGTTATGGATTTTTTTTTTTTTTTTTTATGAAACGGGTACGAAATATTCCAAAAAGGCGACAAATTATGTCCGCGTAACAAAAAATATCACCTTACCGCGCCGCGCCGGTCGGGCGATAAATAATCCCGTAAAGCGACACCTGCGCGACCGTGCTAACGTTGCCGCGAGAATTATTATTTTACGAATTTAAGATCGAACGGAACGCAGCTCGTTCACAGGACAAGACCGATTCGACGAGTGTATCAAAATTAACTCTTGTCGTAGAAGAAAAAAACTACATATTATACTTTGAATCGTTCGTCCATGTCTCGTAAAATTAGACGCGTAACAACGATTTACCGTTCACATAAAGATCGAGACGTAAGTTCAACGAAAAACAAGACAAAGGCGACAGATTAGAAAATCTATTCGATGCGATCGAAATATTATTGTCCGTTCGTTCGGCTGCTCGTCGAGAGAAATAGCACTAGACCGAGTGAAAACACGGCGTTTTATATTAAAAAAAAGAGTGTTACGATCGTCGAGATTTTGAATTTACGAGCGTCCGGACATTACTGCAATACCGGACGGACCCGGTCGGCTAAAAAATGTTCCCCTCGCATTATGTACGAGGAGGACCCGGCGCGCGCGTATTACCCCCGACGGACGGTTGTCGGCCTGTAGTTTTTTTTTTTCATTACTCTTTCGCCTTTTGTATTTTATTCGCCGTGATCGATTCGCGGTTAAGGTACACGTCAAACTATATTTTCGCGTACATTACCTACACCCCTCGGGGTGTACGCGCGCCGCCGGGCAGCAACATTAATCACGGCCCGTGCGTATAATAATATTCAATTTTTTTTTTTTTTTTTTTTCGGATCAAACTTGAAAAATCTACACACGACGCGCCGCGCCCGAAGCGATAAATTATCCGGATACACAATTGGTTTTTCCGGCGAAATTAATCGAAATTTCCGACGACGACGACGCCGCGCCGGTGAAAAGTGTTCATTATAATAATAATAACGCGTATGCAAAACTATGTTACGAGTGAAATTACGCGGATTATGGCGAAAACAATATTTTTCAGGCACGTTATCGGGGGACCGCGTCGTCGTCGGGCGGTTGGCCGGCAATTCGTTATCGCCAACAAATGGACAGATATTTTTAACAGGTGGGGGCAAGGCGTGTAAAGAGAATAGTAATTTGTTTTTTTTTTTTAAATATATTATTATTATAGAGTGTCTGCGATTAAACATTTAGTGCCATTGTTTCTTTTTTTTTCCATCGGTACATCGCGCCTGTACACAGCCCCGGAATAATGAAAACGTAATAACGAGAAAAAAACCCGATGTTTTTGTTCCGATATAAAGTGAAATTTCACCTCATTAAACAGAAGGGGGGAAAAAAAGAGGGGTCTTTTAAAGTCCGTTCGTCTTTTTGCTCCGGCACGGCACTAATGACAGCGCCTACTATACTAATAATAATCGACGCCCGCACGATATATCGTAAGGATAAAATCACATCGCGATTCGAGTACTCAACTAGATAATATAATATTGCTCGCGATGAATATTTATCTAAAATACACGATTAGAAAATTCACCGAAAACAGAGTCATAACGCGAACGATTAAAAAACGGCATCGTCATAAATGCAGCCGAGAGGAGTATTTAAATTGATGTTACCTATTGGATTACGTAACGAATTAAATAACGATGGACGTTGTACTTTTGTATTCTCGCGTACTCGAATGTCTAAACCGCATTTCATTTCCGACTAATAAATTATTAAATAATTTAATCGCCCAATTCGGATCTAGAGTTCAATTTTAAAACGTCGCGAACGGACGACGACTCGACAAATTGACCGACAATCGAAATTTAATTAAAGAGAAACGAAAAAATTACGTACAATCTAAATTCTGCATTTTAACGTTAATTATTATACTATGACCAAATTTCATACACAAAGCTCCAGCGGAAGAGTTGAATTTCACAAAACAAAGTTTATATAGACAATGTTTATTCGTGTTATAGAGTATGTATACTCAATTTCAGAAAGATCGGAACAAAAAAATGTTTACCCCTTTTACCGTTTTTAACCCCCTTAGGGGTGGAATTTTCAAAAATCCCTTCTTATTGCGCGTCTACGTCATAATAGCTACTATCTCCGTGCCAAATTTCAACCCGATCCGTCCGACGGTTTGAGCTGTGGGAGGATTTCAAGAAAAAGCACGTTATACGTATATACACGTATATATAGAGAAGATTATTTTTACCCGTCGTCGTCGAGACAAATGCGCATTATATACATTTCTATGAGCTTAATTTGTAAGCTGCAGGTTATCATAGACGATATTTAAATTAATGATACGTTTAAACACTTTAATCCTATTAAAAACTGAAATTAATTTAATATTGTTTACGAATATACGTACGTAGTTCGCGTCGACTCGTTTCGGAAAACATTATTAAAGGCCAGATTGTGCGTCGTACAATGTGGAATTTGCTCCTATTGTGTAAAAGCCAAAATGCATAACGGTCGGAGGCGCGGGCCGCGTCTACTCGATGAGTCGAAACGTAGAAATCACAAACGTTCGTAGTCCTCGTGCGTCGTATTATAATAGGCCGTTTTCCAAATCAAAAGAACCGACGACGACGCGACGCGTGATCGTTTATTTTTATCGAACACAAGAGGATAATAACAACTCTTTATTCGGTCGATTAGAAACGAAGTGTGCGAAGTTTAATAGAAAGCGTAACGTCTTCGCGAACATCGAGAAACGCACGTTTTTTACTTCACTAGATAACGATGATGTTCAAGGCCGCCGAACAAAGAGACTCGTATTATTATTATTATCTACTACACGAGTACGACAAGTGCTGCGTCGCGCGTAAAGCAATAATAATAAGAGCCTCTCGCCGACGACTACTTAAAATAATAATAATAATAATATTATGATTTATGGGCGCGCGTAAAGTAAAATACATCGGTTCACACGCACACACCGATAATCTAACGGATAGCGAAGAGGGGGAAAAAAGTTTTTAACGTTACACGTTTCGGCGAAATATTTAAAAATACTTTTGGCGAAAAAATAAAAAATAAAACTAAAACGTATTCTGTCTCGACGCGTACGTATTTCGAGTCTGTTACACGTTGTTTAACGACGGCGACGCCGTCTAAAACTTGCGGATTAGTAAGGGCGGTCCATAAACCTATCGCGCGTATTGTATTTCAGCCAAAAATGTATCGGAATCAAACGTCGTCGTGAGCGAATACTCGTATAACCGTAATCGCGGTGATAGAAGTTTTTAGAGAATATTTAAAACAAAAGTGTTCGCGTCTATTCGTCGTTTGAATAAATCTGAATGCGAAATGCGAAACGCGTTTGCGTATACGTATTTAAAACGCCGCCGCTCGTTTCGATAACAATTTTAAGCGCGCGTACGTCGTAAAAAACGCAAAGTCATGTGGTTCCCCGAGAACGAGTCTGCTCGAGGCGCGAGCGTTTTTCTTTCTTTTTTTTTCCGAACGAACGAGTTGTTGTTGTGTTGTGCGATCGAGAAAATACGTATTATATAACATGGTCGTCGGGCGTGATGAAAAAAATAAAAACGACCGTCTCCGGCGTCCAACTGCCCGCGAGGTCCGGAACCTCGATTCCTGCAGAAGTGCTCGTACGCGACGTTGAATATTTTATTATTATTTATCTCTGTCCGCCGGCGGCAAAGTCCCCGGAGCTATTTGCCCGACTGTGGTGCTCGACTGCGAAATGTAAATGCAAAACGATAGGATTCGTCGGGCGAAATCCCTCGGGGTCGGGGGGGGGGGGACGATCGTCGTCTGGCTCGGGAACGAAATCGGCGGCGATCGGGAAAATTAAAATTTCAAATGTCCCTCTGTCTCTCTCTGTAGACGTGTTTATCGGAATAATAATAGTATGCTCCCGGCGGCCGGCCGGTCTGTTGACAAGAGAACGCAGCCGCGCGGCGCGAGTGAGAAAGACGGACGGAAATAAAATACAAAAAAAAAAAGATATTTCTCTCTCTCTCTCTCTCCCTTTATTTGTATACCGGCTCTTTCTCTACGTACGAGAGCGAAAAAGACGTGATCGAGCATGAAAAACAATAAACTACTGCGTCGCTCCAATCGAAATACAATACACACTCGTCGTGGCGGAAAATAACGCGCGAGTTTTATTTTATTTTAATCTACCGATGCAAAACTCGAATATATACGAACAAACGGCCTGCGTTAGAGCCCCTCGCGGTTATTCGCACACACACACACACACACACACACATATATATTTCGGTATCCGTTTTGTACGCATTGGTCTTTTGACGGCCTTTTTGTATTCAAATGCCTACGGGTGGCACACGTGCACGGCGGCGGCGGCGGCGTTTCGGCGTGTGAGTGACGCGCGCGCGCGCGGCAGTCAGTCAGATTTACGCACTGGGAATCGGCCTGTTCGCGAGAGTAATGTCGCGGGAATTCGCCCCCTTTTTCCCCTTTCTTTTAATCAAAAAGCAAAGTACGTTAAAGCCCGGTCGTTGATGCCCTTTTTTTTTTTTGCATTTTTCTTTTTCTTTTACTTTTTCTTTTTTTCTTTTCCTTTCAGAGACGGAGATATGCCGGCGAAAACAGTTCGTCTCGATAAAGCACGCGAATCTAAATAACTAATTTTCGTTTTGCATTTTTTAACGTTTTATCTTCCAGCGCGTCGTTTCCCGACATTATAATATTATATAACTTATATTATTATAAGCTATTTTCCGTAATTTACGGTCGTTTTCAAACATTTTCCATACTAATTGAGATCATAAATTACAATATAATATATTTAACGTCGTCTCGGTTAAAATAACAAAATGAAATATATACACATATCGAACCACATATCGCACTCCTAGAACAAAACTGCCACAACTCAAAATTCATCAATTTTGAGTTATGACTACTGTTGAATAGAGAAAAATAAGCTCTATAAAATGCAATAACGCCACATTCAATATCGTTTTTCATTTAGCCACTATAGAGATTATCACTGAAGTCAAAATTCAAGACTGCCTTATTTCGACTTGTGGCGTTCTTGCACCGAATAAAAACTAATTATCGTGTGATATGTTGTGAGTGCAAAACAGCAATATTTAGAGTTGTGGCAGTATTGCATTTTATAATTTGTGATAGTGCAGCCACAACACGAAATATGGCAGTCTTGCATTTACTTGAACAAATTGTAAATGGCCACAAGTCTAAATTTTTGGGCTTAAGAGTGAATTTCATAATATTTGAAAAAATAATATAGTAAAGTATGATGATTGTAAGTATTTGAGTGTTAAATTTCAAACGCATATTAAGTAAAAAACTCATCAAAATATCCTAGGTCCAAACTTCAAATCGATTTTTCTCAAAACTATAAATTTTCAGTTGTGGCAGTCTTGTTCTAGCAGTGCGATATCGCATCTACGCGTGTTTTTCACTGCCGCGCACGGTCTCTCGGCGCATTATTATATACATTTCGCGCTCATTACACACACACGCGCGCGCGCGATGCATTTTTTCGGTCGATGCGTTTTTTAAACGGATACCGCTCTGTAGGTCACTCGGCGGACCGACTCGGCGACAGTCGTTATAGTCGCCGCGCTTCGATAAACAGCATCGCCGATGTGGTCGACCTCGAATCGATCGGAATCGCTACGGCAAAACGAAAGCAAACAACAATATCCAGATTTTATATAATATCTGGCGCGCGCGCGCACACCGCGTTATTGACGATAACGCCGCCGCCGCCGCCGCGCACATAATAATAATAATACCGATAATCGTATTTAAGTATTGCTATCGAGGTAAAAAATCGCGTTTACGCGCGAGCGCGCCGCCGAATTGAAATCCACGAGTCACGCGTGTTACACGCGCGTAATATTATATCGAAGTGGCGAACACAACTAATGGACGACAAACATTTTTCTTATAAAAGAGCAGCGTATAGCTGCTTATTACGATCTACCCGTTAAATACACTAAAAAAAAAATCCATTGGTCAATATTTTGTGGACTATCCAACGTATTTCAACAAAATAAAAGAATTCACGGGGGGAAAGTTTAGTTTATAAATATTTTTTTGACGATTTAAAGACTGATATTATTATAATATTTATATATTATATTGGTTTACTGCAGTATTTCATTTTTCTTTTTTGATAACTTAGTAATGTTTTATTTTATTTTATTATTATAACTATCGTTATATTATCATTATTATTTTATTTTAAGTCATATATATTGTATTTTAACTCTCTACTCCAACACAAGGGAGTAAGATATACTTCTATATTTATATTTTTAATCGATTTATGTGTAATCATAAGAAATAAAGAAAAAACGATATCAATAAAAAAAAAAAAACATAATCATAATTTGGTTTTGCGAAACAATCGTAATCGCGCGCGACTGGAACGCGGTAGCCGCCCGCGCATTACCGGAGCCGATGATGGGTTTTTAGGCATCGCCTCGTAATCGGGTTATCGTAATGTGTTTGCCCGTAATATAGAGACCCGTTCGTTACTATGGTTTTAAATAAAATCTGAAGCGGTCAGATCCGGTCCGACGCTTTTGTCCGCGGTCTAGTCGCGCAATGCGCAAAATGTTATTGACATTGGAATGCGCGCGCGAAAACACAATAATAATAATAATAATAAGTCTACGAAAATATTTTCCGGACACGCAAGCAGTTATAATCTGTCGGAGAAAAAAACAAATCCTACAGTAGTTGATTCGTACAGAGTTTAAATGTTTTAGATAATACAATTATTATTAGTGACGCGAGAAACGTCGTGACGGGACGGCCAAAAGTATAAAGATGAAGGACGTCATGTCGAATCTACGTTACCCTCCGACGGCGCGTTGAGAAATCTGACGCCAGAAACTCGCCCGCGTTCGGTCAAAGAGGACAGATACGGTAAAGTGGCAACACGAGTGTAATCACGGAGCGCGAAAAAGACACACGAGAGGAAAATATCAGAGGAAAAGTCTTTTGGCCGACATGATGACAAAACCGAGAGTTATTACGTATTATATCTCACGTGCGAGCCGGAGTCGAGCTCGAATCCAATATCTGCCCAAAGTGCGAGATATGGCGTTTGCCGAGAACAGAAGACTGATGGAAAACGAATCCTCGGAAGATAATCTAACGTCGTCGTCGACAATGCGTAGAACATAGTACGAAAGTGACGCAACGCACGATTAACATTATCGATAAATAAACGCGAGAACAGCGGAGACGGACGGGATTTTATCCCAAACTGGCGTGTGTCGATTTTAAAAATAAAAAAATACACCGAAGCTCGCGAATAATTAATACGAAACGTTGTTTTAAATCTGCCGCCGATTCGTTGGAATAAAATCGAGCGATTATTTTTAGTTTTTTAGTTTTTTTTTTTTTTTTTTTCGTCACGCGCCAAATGGACCAAAGATCGAGACCAAATCATAATTGTTTCGGACACTTAATTAGTGTCGTCCGCCACGAGACCATTCATCACTTGTTGACTAAACTGACCGTTTATGTCGTTCGCGCGGCCGGGCGATATAAACTCTGGAAACTATTTTGAAAAGTACACAGTGACTGCGCATAACTTCGAGTCCCGGTTGTACATAGTTTGGAAACTCGCCGCTGAAATTCAACACGTACACCGCCGTCGAGTACCATTGTGTACGGTCAGAAAATAAAATCCCTAAATACATTCGTTATCCGACATCAAACAACGGTCGGTTATTTCTAAATACGAGTAGAAAGCAGCCGCCCGAACGAAAAAAATTCAATTCCGTTTTCGTCCAGTTTCGCGCGTAATAAAAAAAAATAAAATAAAATAAACATTAAAATATATTATTATGCCTACTGCTCCGGGGAGCTCGTCGTTCCGAATTCGTAAAAACTCGCGTCTGTCGATAAATTCAATTAAAAGCGGTCGTCGCGTACAAATATAATAATCGTCTACGGACGCGGAACGGTCGATATTTTATCTAAAGACAGTATACCGATCGCACGATCGAAAAGCATAACGCCCGTCTCGGGGCATCGTCCGATTAAAATATAATATTCAAATCGTATTAATTGTTTGAATTGCGAAAAACTTATTATATTCGCTAGTATAATGTAATTTACAACGAATATACGGTTAGGTTGTGTTGTATACCGAGGCCAAAGGGTTTTGGAATATAATTTTCAAGTGAAAGACGGGAAGGACGAAAAAGGAAATAATATAAAATCATGATAAACAATAATAACTCCTGCTAGTCGCGACTCTAAAAGAAAATCGTTATTGTATTATTATAATTTATGTACGGTTTTTAATCACTGCGTATATAACGGAAGGTTACGGATTAACATATTAATACGCATCGATTGAAACGTAAACGAGAAACGTTTTCGCCGGTTTTTTTTCCCATAACGAATGTGTCGTGAGAAACGCTTACGACTATTTACGAATTTACTCTCACATCTCTCGTGTGTTGTTTTCGCGTGACGTTTTCATTCAGAAACGACACGGCGGCGAGCTAACCCCCGGGGGGTGAAGGATCACTAGTTTTCGAGTTTCATTATACCGTGGACTTGAGTAGAGTACCGAATTGCAACCCTCGGCGAGCGCCGGACGCGCGGAGAAGCGAGCGGGCGCCCCGCCGCCGCCGCCGCACCGATAGGCGTCGGCGAAGATTCTCAATTTTCAATAGAATCTATTAGTAACCGGAGTCGAAAGGAAAGTACATAATAGATTTTAGCGCGCGCCGCGGGAGAGTCGTTAGAGTGCACGAAATAACTGTAAATTAACACGCCCGAGACGACGACGACGACGAATAAAAATATATATAATATAGTATATTATATGTACAGTGTTCGGTACGATATTGTATCGTCGTCGTCGTCGCGGACTCCGACGACGATCGATAATAAACACGTGGGGGCGTAAACTGTCGAGAGAGAGCGACTGGTCGATCGGTTTCGGTTGTAAATTAAGAAACGAGATAATATACTATCGAAAACACGCTACTGTTTGTAGTTGAAATTTATTCTAAATATTAAAAAAAGAAAGAGAACTTTATTATCAAAAATTATAATATAATATAGCTTAAAATAGCATTTTTTTTTTTTTTTTAACTTGGCGAAAAGCATTACTACATAATATAGTTTCTACATAATACTTCAATTTGCATTCAAATCGATTGCCTACAGTTATTTACTCTTATGCGTTAAAATAATAAATTATACGTTATTATAATGTCGATTGTTTTGTAATATTAATAAATAAAAAAACGTGGTCATTTTTATCGAACTATTACGGCATAATATTACTATCGCCACGTCGTCGCATTCGGTGGCGGTTTTAGTTATATTTTTATGCGATGTGACTTATTTCAGTGAAAACGTCGAGAAATTCAAGTTCAGAAATAAGTTTTGCCGATGCTGCACGTTTTCTCGGCTACTATACGTAATAAGTATGCCATTTCAACACACGTTAAAACGACGCGATTCGATCGGGTTTACCTGATGAACTTGCCGAGGAAAAAATCACGTGCGACGACGACAAACAATCGACAACGTATCGCGAGACTAAAAACAGTGAAAAAATTCGGACTATCGAGGAGAATATTATTTAGCAGACGACGACGACGACGACGAGTAAATAATTATTATCGGACGACGGACGGTGCCGCGATTAAGTTCTGCTGCTGCTGCTGCTGCTGCTGGTAAGGCGCGTCCGGTAAATGTTCCGGGATTATTATGGTTGGATTACGGCGGAAAGTGAGATGACGACCCCCGGGCGCGGGTCGTAAAAATCAGCGGCGCGGTTCCATCCGACGACGACGACAACCCCCGGATGCCCGGAGCTCGGCGCTATTCTTTGCGACGTTGTTTGATCTCGAAACCCGATTGTCCCCATAATGGCGCGACCGAGCGATTCTATGGCGGACGACGAACGTTTCCCACACACCCCCCCGTTTATACGGAACAACCTAACCGTCCATTATCAGCGCCGCGTACCTACTACCCGTCCCTAATCACATCGCAGCAGATAAAGCCTGCGCGCGGCCTGTAATGGTTTCCTGATCAGGAAATATATTATAATATCGCGCTCAAAGGCCGGTCCACAAAGCGCCTCGTCGGCCCGGAGATAATCCGAGGCTTAACACCGGTAAATACCGTGCGCGGTGGGTAGGTACTACACGCGTTATCTGCATTCGTTCGCGCGAAATATATAATATAATACGGATTGTCGTGTGACTACGCGTTACTATTCGAATTATTGTCCGCGAATCCGAAAAGGCCCGCCGCCGCCGCCGCCGCCGCCGCCGTAGACACTAATATTATTAAGTATAATACGTCGAAACCCGACCAAGACGAAATTAGTTTAGGTTTTACTTTGTGCGCGAAACACTATAGTTCGGACGTGTCGTTTTTTTCGAGATATTAATAATCGTCGCTAAAATCGATATGGTAAAAAGAACGATCGGTTTGACGTGGGAAATTTACGCGCGCGCGTATAATATCACACGATTATAATATTATTTCGGTACGAAATAGCCGAAAAACGCGCCTCGTTATGGGATGTTATCGACCGGCGCGTAAAACGCATAAACCAACGTCGCGGCGCGGCGGCGGCGTTGAGTGACGGTAGTTTCGAGAACGCGTTTGTGTAAATATTACACGCGGCGAAACGACAATATGCGACGGGTAAATAATCAATAGCGGCACGTGCTGGCCGCCGGCAATCACGAGTCGTCAAACAAATTATCGAACAACTACTACTACTACTACTACTGGTTTTTCACGGTCAACCTACGGCTACGAAACTTCACGCGTACGCCGAGAAGACGGGAAAAACATCTCGCGGCCGATTTCCGAGGTCTTTGGACTCTCTCTCCGACATTTTTAAGCCCCCCCCCCCCCCCGTCGACGAACCGCGAAAATTCAATAATAATCGCGTCACGACAATATTGTCACCGACTAGATACGAAAAATATTGTATTCTATAGTGTTAACTAGGGTTCCAAAGTTAAATTGGAGCCAGAAAAGCCAAAATATGCATGAAGAAATGTGAAATGTGCAAAAAAAAATAAATATTTATCTATTAAAAAGTTTATTTATCAATATACACGAAAAAGAATTCTAAATATCTATATTTTACCCACTTTAACTGCGCAAACTTTACAAAATAAAATATCACTGTCAGACGAAAATACGTATTCTCTTAAATATTTTTGTAAATTAACGTATTTTGGCATTTTAATATTGAACGAATACGACACGACACGACAGAACTACACACGGTGTCTAGAGACTAGAAGAACACAACCGTCAGATTTCAATATTGTTCACGACGAAATAGTATTTTGGCGTATGGTTTTCCAGCGCGATAAGATTAAATGTAGACATATATATTATGTGTCTTATAGTCGACAATAGGAAATAACAATAATTAATAACGAACGACGCACGTTTTCCGCGTTATTAGCGTTGTGTTATGTAATTTTTTTTTTTAGAAAATATTAATTATGCGAAAGATCAATGAAAACGGACGAAAAATATGCACTTTTTCTCAAAAATTATCGAAATATGCAAAATATGCGCTTTTTAATTTTCAATTTTTTCAACTCAACGTTGTATAGCTCCGATAGCTCCAGATAGCACACCGGACAATATAATATGCAACTCCTACGACTCGATGAAAATAAACTCCAAATATTTCTCGAGTTGTCGATTCGTCGCGCGAATTGAAAATCAAAGGACGACTTAGGTCGTCGCTTTAATTTATGAACTATTTACTAGTTCTCATATTATACATTAATATACTATTCTAATTTCGAGCTAGGGGAGAGGGAAAAGGTTTTATTTTAGTGAAATCCGAATTATATTATATTACAACGCGTAGAAAATAATATAACGACGTGACGCGGCCGTGGAATCCGACACGCGGTGCAATAGGCCGACCGACCGACACCGTTCGAAAAACCATTATTTCCCGAACGACCACCGCGTCGGGACGACCGCAACGCATTAACAATATTATATACAATTATACTTCGGGCGTAGCAATAATTTCATCCCGTCCGTATCTCACATCGGCCCCGTTGAAATATTGCTTTCTCGTAAAATATTATTATCGTTGCTTTTATACCGATGGAATATTATTATTCCAGAGTCAAACCGAGCCCGAAGCGGACCGTTTTCGGGATCATTTTTCAAGAAGAAAGAAGAAGAAACCGCGTACTCGAAAGTAAAAAAAACGAAAACGTGCCGACGATTTTTAATCGCTAATCCACTCTCTCGAGTCCCGGACTTTTCGACGGCCGCGCGGTATTTTACGTCTCGAGTTTAAACTATTAAACCCGAACCGCCGACGCGCGACGTCTTGAAATCGGGTTCGATTTTTCAAACTGCTAACCCTCCGCTCTGGCGCGGCACGCACACGCGATCGATCGCGGCCCCGTGTCTTCTCTAGGTGAGCTAGGAGAACCCTCGTCGCCGCCGGCGGAATTCCAAACCGCACGTGATAAGTTCCGAAAGATACGGCCGGATCGCGTGACTAACGACGCGTCAATAATTGCGGCCTCGCGGGGTGATTTTGACGTAAAAGCAATCAAGCTCTACCCGGGAGAGAAACGCGCGTCGGTTTTCGCGATAAACGGCCGGCCGGCCGACGTGTTTTTAAATAAATAAAACATCGCGCAAAACCGTCCCGGCTCTCGCGAGCGCGGTCGTCTAATGAATGCAGACATCACGCGCCTATATTATAATATACGTTCTGGATGATACACTCGAGCGCTCGATTTAATTAGTTTTTTTTTGTAAACTCCCAAGAATACCGAATAGTTGTCCCGGCGACTAGTGCGCGTAACGAGGAGTCCCGCAGACAAAACGGCGTGTATTTTACCGTAACAATATCGTCTAGAACAACTACTAACCGCGACCGGACGAAACTATGGCGCGGCGAAGAGTTTCCGACGCGAGTATATAACTTGGAGAACACACGCGCGTGGGGACGGCCTACGGTGCTTTGGAACGGCAGAAACGCGCTCGGGAATTTTCAATGTCAGGACAGGGAGGGTTATCCGAAGGGTCTCCTTAATATAAAACGTGTGACTAATTCTAATCTACGCGAAACGTATAAATATTTCAACGCAATACGATTGTTTTTTTTTAACAGAAGCAAAGAACGAAATCTAGAAAACGAATTTAGAAAGCGCGAGTCATTATATCGTTTTATCGGCCGAAGAGTTTTTTTGAATAGTATTCTCAACACAGAGTTCGAAATTTTGGCGTTAATAAGTATCAATAAGTGAGATTTCGTCTGAGATCGAAATAATATATAGTAATTTTTTAAATATAATATTTATTTTATCCTATTTTATCCATATTTTAAGTCTCATACTCGAACGAAATTCAATTATTTCTAATCTCACAAATTACCCATCGATTTGACATCTCAGCTCGTATTCAATTTAACACGTTGATGGACAGTCACTGGTATATAGCAGTTATATAAGTCGTAAAATGGCATAACTGCTATAGCAGTCGTGTCCGTTGTGGGTTTACCGTATTGAGACAGATGTAATGTCCATTTATTACGACTTAAAGTGTGGTCAGGCAAAATATCAGTTGTGAACGTCCTTTATATTAAAAATAAAAGCTCCGACTCGTTTTTTTATTCAAAGCAGTATATAGTTAATGAGATATAAAAGTGACAATGAAATTACAGCAAGATGCATGACTGCTATAGCAGTTATGTCCGTCAATTATTAGTAAAGAGATCTCGCGTCGACGAGTTCGAGAAAAACAAAAACCTAAATTATTTTTCCATTCTAGCCTAGTTTTGTGTAAATTTAAGTCGAAAGGTTTTCCCGTGGCACAAACGACGTTACATTAAATGTATACATTTTATAATATTATACGCGGCCGCCGTTGGCTCGGCGTGTACGGACCTCCGACCGCGCGTAACGGACACGCGTCCGGTTCGCGTAACGTTCCCGCGGGGGGTTGTGGCGGCGGCGGCGGCGCCGGTCGGTCCGATCGAACGCTACCGGGCAAAGTGCGCGCGAGCTGACCCGCTGTCGGCGCCGCACAGACCGCCGCCGCCGCCCACGCGGGACCTACGTCGTCGTCGGTGCCGACCGCGACGACGAACGATCCCCGTTTGGGGTTTTCGGTGAAAGACGTTTTCTCTCCCTGCACTACGGCCGTTTGACACGCGACCTAAAACTCGTCGAGTCGAGCACGCGAATTTCGTCGGGGGGGGAGACCGAAAAAAAAAAAAAAACACTACGTCGACACGCACACGACGACCACGACGACGACGACGACGTTTCGCTAAAAACGAGAAAATCGCGTTTATTTTCGCCCAGGCCGCCCCCGCCCCCGACGTGACCTCGCTCTCCGTGACGAAACACGCGCGTTTTTCATTTTTTTTTCTTCTCCATATCGTTTTGTCCGGAGAAACGATTGCGAGACCCCGGGGGGGGGGGGGACGTGAACGAGAACGGGCAGAGGGAGGAAGCTGGAGAAGCCGATTGTTTGCGTTTCGACGGAACGGAATAGCTATTTTTTATTCTACGACAATTATTAATGAAACGAACAATTTGTGCTCGAAAAAATGAATTTCCATTTGAATCGGCCGCCGCCGTTCATAATACTAAAAATGTATGTGTGGAAATAATTATTTATCGATTTAAAAATAAACTCGAGTACTTGAAAACATCAAGACAATTTCACGATTTTTACGTTATTAAACTTATAAAGTAGTTATAATAAATCTTACCTGATTTGAGAAGTGATTCGTTTCTATCAGTGAGATTCCAACATCAAAACTAGAAAGAAAAAAAAACATAAATAAATAATGTATTCAGTGGTAAAATATTATACTCATTTTTATAATAACAACAAAGTATTATTTAAATATAAATAATAATTTATTAAAAACCATTGAATATATTTAATAATATACGTAATTAAAATAAAAAACGAATTGCTACCTATTAATATTTGCCATTTTTTATACAAAACACTCCTCCGGGGGCGAGGCCTATTTATTTTTTATTTCATTTCATTTAGCATACCTATTATTATAGCTTACCCGGGAAACGTTGTTTTGCCATATACCGTATATTTCTAGTGAATTTTGTAGTATAAAAAATAACTGACTTGTTGTGGCGACAACGACGGCGCGGCGTCTACGATTGAAAGAGGAATGGAGCGCGCGCGCACGCAAAAGTTATGTGTAATAATAATATAATATGACGTTGCAAAATCCATACCTTTTGCGCAAAGATCGTCGGGTTTTCGCTGTAATATTGTATGCGTCACGGCCAATCGGTCGAGCTCATCGTCCAATTGCAATAGATTTGCTCGCGATCGTATTCGACGGTCCAATGAAAAAAGTTCTATTGTATTCGTTCTATTGTTCATCGCACGCACGCGATATCGGTAAAAGTTATGTAATAATATGATATTGCGAAATCAATATATATTGCGTAAAGATCGTCGGTTTTTTTGGATGACATAATTATCTATATTTATATAAAATGCAAATTACCGCGCACTCGCTGATCGTCGTCGTTGCGTCTCAAAATCTAGCCCGTGAAAAGTTTTTCCCATCACGAGGGAGAAATAACGTTCTTCCTTTTCAACCCCTTTAACCCCCTCAGGGGTTGAATTTAGGAAAATCCTTTCTTCAGAGGGGCTTCTGCTATATAAAACGAAACTATTGACCAAATTTAATGCCGCCCCACAAAGCTCCGGTGGCTCCGGATTTTCTCCATTTTTACCCCCTTTTAACCTATTATAACCCCTCGGAACAACTCAGTGAAAAAAAAAAATTGGAAAAAAATTAAATAGCGTCGTCACAAAATGGGAACATACAAAAAAAAGGCCTGTTCTTTAATATCTGTTAAAGGATTATTAAAGATGTTCAATGGTGCTCGATAACGATTTAATATAGACGCTTAAAATTCTTTAAACAAATTTAAAAAAAAAAAAAAAAAAAACCGTCGCGCGCGCGTGCCACGACCGACAAATTAACAACGTTCAATTAGAGAAAACCACAGACAATAAACGAGCAAAGTTTTCGTGATTTTTTTTTTTTTTTATAATATATCGTTTTATTTAGCGAAACGGTCGACGGTCTAGTGAAAAAAAAAAAGAAGAAAACCGATCGAATAAGAACACCTATCGAGAGCATCATTTAATTCATTCGACACCCCAAAGCCGCCAACCACCACCGATTTTATCGTTTTAAAACGACGAGATATTTGTAAATAATATTAAAATATAAACTATAAACAGAATTTTCGCCCTCCGAAAACCGCGAAAATATATTATTATACGTGCGGTTTCTGTTAATTCGCACAAATAAGGAAAAATACGAGTCGGGAAGGGAGCAATAAACGAAATACTTTTTTGACGAGCAATACTACCGAGAGACTGCGTTTATTGTCCGGGCCACGAACGGCAGTCGCGATATCGAAACGGCTATTATAGACGCGCGCGTTAAATATTTTCCACTTATTGAAATAAATTTATTACAAATTATTGTATTTATCACCGTTGTCTCTGCACGACGTTATATTTATCGATTCATACCACGCGACGATTACTGGTACGCCGACAGAACGAGCCGCGGTGGCGCCCAACTCAATAATAAAATCTTCTACGACAATAATAATTATTATCACAATAAACTCGGCGGGGTTACTACACGCCCACCAGTCCGTGTCCGTTTTTAACATAAATAAAAATCGCGAGACTCGGATTTCGAATAGTTAAACTCTAAAATGTGAATAAACAACACGCTCCTCCGTTGTAGTTCCCACGCGTTTCGTTGGAACAAACAAATCGGCGATTTTCAAAACGCCGCCGTGTCGTCGCGTGACTTTCGAGTCTCTCTAATTCGTTGTCATTATATTTTAAGCCGCGCGTCCACACCGAGGAAACGTTGTAGCAGACGAAATTTCGACAGAAATGTTTTTTAATTTTAATTTCGTTTCCTCATCATCTCGTTGAAAATCCACCGTCACATCGGTACCACTATAATATCTTTTTCGCCTTTGAACTCGCACGAACCCGAAAAATCTCCTCTTTTTTTAGATTTTTTCACACACACGCACACGAAATCTCGTAGAAAATAATATATAAATCGTATCTCGATTATCAGCCGTTAGAAGACACACATTACGGGGAGTTATTTTCACGTCGTACGTACGTCATACGCGACGCGCGGTGGCCACGACGCGTAACGACGAGAATATCGCGTGGTTTTCTGATTTTCATATTTTTATTCCGCGTCCGGAAATCCGTACACAAATCCCTCGGAGGCGTGCTGTACTTCGCCGCATAGCGCGAATACATATTTTTATTATTTTATTATTATTATTATTATTATTATATAGCAGCCACTACGCGGCGACTATGTTATTATATTATGCACGGCGGAAAACCCGTGCGGTGGAAACGCCGCCGCCGCCGCCGCCGCCGGGGAGGATTTCTTCTGGGACTTTTTCTTTTCTTTTTTTTCCCTTCCTTATTTCCCATCGCTCGCACGTCTTTATCTCGGTCTCGTCTCGCCAGTAAATAACGCATTGTTCGGAACGACCGACGACGACGCGCGACGCCGCGCCAGCCACCACTTCGAAATTGAAACGTAACTTTTTGCGCGTTTTTTTTCCACGCCAAACTCGCAGTAAACAACACACGACGATCGCCGCGATATCCTAATTTACGTCCGCTACCGTTTCCTCGGTCGCTGTGGTACCGTACACACTTGAGTTTTTTAAATAAAACTCGAAGCTCAAAAACGAAGCCCATACGACCGATCATCGAAATAGTATAATATAATATTTTAATTCGCTTTCTCGGCTTACGCTCGCGACGAACGTGTAAGAATTTGTAATATTATATTATGCAGATTACGCGAACTATATTATCCTCACGGATAATACGTATAAATATTGGCAACGGTTAGTAGGCTAACCTGATTACGATTCAGATTTCTCGATCTCGCGCGCGAATGTGATATTTCGTCTGTATATGTATGTAAATATGTTTTCCAGTTTGATTCGAATTGAAATTTTACGATCGTTGCATAAAAAATTCGTTTTATAACGTTTCGCGATAAATTTATGTACTTACAAAATATGTATATTTATTATCGAATTAAAAATGTGCAATTATTTGTTTCGCGCGTTTATTAATTTCCTCGTGTCGTTTGACAATGTCACTATCGTAACCTTATGCGTAAAAACACGGCGAGAAGGCTGAGAACATTATGGCGTCGGCAAATTTATTGGAAATATAAATTGTCGAAAAATTGCAATACTACCATTTTGTAATTTAATTCGTTATAAATCGACTTTGCGTTACGTCACGGCACACGTTTTATTTAACGCGTCTTTGTTTGAAAACCGAACCGAACGCGTCGCAATATTATATGCAAACGATTTAATACTGAAATCGAATAAAAACAAACGTTGTCGCCGAGCAGGTGTACTTGACGACCGTAATAATTAAAATATAAATTACATTTTAATATTATAAGTACTCGATTGAGGAATAATATTCGGCGCGAGTTACCTTGGACTTTCGAATCTCGACCGATATTGTTAAATGTACTGTTCAAAATATGCTTTTGCGAAATAATATTGTCAACAACAACTAAAACCAGTAGCGTTTTTTTTTTTTTTTTTTTTTTTATTCGTTAAAATTACATATTAAATTCGAGAATATTTTTTAAAGTGGTTTTTTCGTTGTTTTTTCTCATCGATTACGCTGCATCTTCGTACGATTCGCTTTTTTTATACTATAAAAATAAAATATTTAATAATTATTTTATAATACTCGTATATTCGTCTAATTATGGCGTTCTCTCTATTATTTAGAAAATTACGACTCGCGTTAAAAATATTTAATCGAACGAAACACGTTGTTAAATTTGACATTGTTTAAACTTGGTCAATCTGGAAGTTTGCATTAGTTTGATTTAATTCGCGAGAGCGCAACGTTTTTACTGAATTTCGGGTAGTAAAAGCATAAAGTTTTTAGCGAAAACCGTGGTATAATCAAACGTAACGACGGCGTAAAAGTAAATTATTCAAAGAATTTATGTTTGGATTTTATTGTTATCTTTCATAATCTCCATTAATTATAAAACAGAAAACCCGCGTAGCGAAATAGCGGAGAGCGTGTGTATATAGACGAAGTCTCGAAAAAAAAAAGAAAAAAAAGCAGCATATTTTTTCTTTTTCTTTTCTTTTCTTTTTTTTTACCGACGAAAACTGTTTGGAACATTTTTACGATTCTTTTTTCAGAAACATATTTCGACGTTTTACTGCTTTAATAATAATAAACACACGCGTATTTAATATATAATATCGTATATTTCGCTTATTTTTAGAGCTCGAACACCCAGCCATATAATTATCACATAAAAAGACCGCGTAACAATGAGTCTTAAACATGTTAGAACGTTAAAAAAAAGAAATTGTAAGAACGTTTTTTTTTTACTAAAATAAATATTATAACCGTGTCGTTCGTACGTAGAGAGAGCTCGATAAAAAAAATGTTTGAATTTAATAAAACTATTTGTGTATCAACGCGGGTAATTTTTTAGGTTTTACGATTTTCGTTTTACAATAATTTCAGTCTGATTTTTGTCCGTTTTCGGTCGAGAATTTGCACAGACGTCACCGCGTTCACACGTATTATATTATGACGTCACAATAAGTAAATCAAATCGTTGGACGAACACGCGCGCGGTGTTGCGAAAGAAACGAAACTGTCGATAAATAAAACGAGTTTAAAAACAATAATAATTATTATATACTCGTAAAGCCGGATCGATTATAATACGGTATTAGTTTATGCTTTAGAAAAAAAAAAAAAAAAAACACTAGGAAACGTCTTAGATAAGAGAGGAGATCGTCAGAAATCGAAAATGTTGTTTTTGAATAAATACGTGCGCTTTGCGTAACAGCTGCAACCGAATTAGTCGGAAACGCATAGAAATACAATATGGCGAAAAAACCACCGTCAACAAGGGTCATCACGTCGGACGCGATGAGTTAGATTTTCTATTTAAAACGGTTATCTCTGCGTCGTCGTCGAGGTCGGTTGTTTACTCCTCGTCGTAACGCTAACGTACGATAATAATATGACCCAAATATAATAATAATCCGTGTAATTATTTACGATTTTCATATAAATTTCGCAACGTTAACGTATAATATTCGTATCGCGATTTCGAACAACAATGACCGATGCGTTGAACAATAAAAGTGCGTATTTTAACACTACCGAGTGAAACCGCTTGTAAAAAACAAAACCGACATCGTGCCCGACCTATAAACTAAGCCAAAAAAAAAAAAAAAAAAAAAAACGTAAATTCCTACGTATATATCCTTTGCGAACAGGATTGTCGCCGAACAGGACGAGAAGAAGACCCGCGTACCCGGCGGGTGAAAGGGAATGTGCGCGCGGTGGTGTTGTATCGTCGTCGCGCTCTGAGGTCGACGAGGACGCGCGCGACTATATTTCAGAATCCATAACGATAACAACGTTATGCAACCCTATATTATAATAATCTGTACGAGAACGCACAACCAGTTTCGGTCGCCAAACGGCCGAAAATACGTGAACAAAAAAAAAAAAACACCAAAACCTATTTACATAAATTAAAGAAAGAAAAAAAATCGTAATAAAAATTGCGACGAAGAGACGAGAACGGCAGATGAGCGCGCACATCTCGTTGAATAATTCGAAAAAAAAAAAACAAATCTCCCATCCCGAATTACTGGTTTTATTTCATTTTTTTTTTTTTTTTTTTGTTGATATTTCGCGGGGGAAGATCCGAGAAGATGGCTCGGGTATAAATAATAAAAGCCGACGCTCGTCCGAGTATCCAGTCATCGGCCACTGGACTGAACGCAACACCGGCAGGCAGCAGCGACAACGACAAACATGGCTACGAGTGCTTTGGTAAGAATATTATGAACATCGTACTTATACATTATTTCGCTCACAATATTATTTACAAAACGAAATCGTTGAAAACACGATGTATTTTTACGGAATGATCGTCTCGTTTTCGATACGTTAGTTAAAAAAAAAAAACAAACCGACCGCGACGGTTTAAATTTAAAATATGAAAAATAAATACACGTTGTTCAACTCGACCTGGACGAGTTTATTGTATTTTTTTTTTTGTTCCGACGCGTTCAATTCCAAAAGTTTTTTTAAGTCGAAATAAAATTTCCTTTTATTTTTCTCGGTCGACAGACGAAAAAAAAAAAAGTTAAAAATACTAAATTAACTCGATTTGGTTGGGGGATAAAAAAACCGAAGAGAAAAAAGTTGATTTTAATTTTGATTATAAATAGTCTTGCCGAAAATACTTTCAAAACTGTATATTAATAGAGATGAAAATGCATTCATAAAACAATTATTTCAAATACTTTCGGGGTAACTTTTTCCGTATACAAACTAACCGAAATGATAAAATATAAAAGGAAACAATTTTTAAACATTTCCAAAAAAAAAAAAAAAAATAATAATTAAAAAACCGCAAAATACAAACATAATAACCAACTGAAATAATTCGTTTCTTTACGATACGTTAATAATAATAATCGATTAAAAAGTTTTGAAAAAGGAACTGTTTAAGAAATTTAATTTAAATTAATTTGATTGTAACTTTTTCTCGTTCCTCAATATTAATCCAGCCTTCGTATTATAGTGTTCGGCTATAAAAATTATTATTATAAAGTGTACTTATTCGAGTAATAGTTTTTTATTTCTATTTAGAAATATAACACGTAATGTTCAAAACTACTTGTTTTATTAAAATATGTTTGTACTATATTTATAATAATATTATATTCTCAAATGTCGATTGATTATTATACTATACCGAGTTGATTAAGAATTTATTATTTTAGCTCGTTAATTATATACTACTTTTTTCTAAAGTTATTTTTAAATACCAAACATATACTTCATTGAAAACAGTAAAACATTTTCAACTATTTATTTCATTTTATTGAATTGTAATTTTTTTCCGGATTCATATTCAAATATTACGAATATTTCATAAAAGTAACAAACACGACCTATTCGAAATGATAAATTAACATTGAGAAAAACTAAATGATTTTATTTCCAAGTTTAGTAAGTTATCGGTTGTAGTTTTATAAACATTTTGTTAGTTTGATAAATTTCACTCGGAACTTCGACGAGTTTAAAAAAACATATTTTCAAATTAAATTCACTTTTTCTCTCGTGACTTTGAAAGCAAATTTTAACATTAATTGATAATCAATTATTTTAAAGAATTACATTTCGATTCAAGTAAAGATTCATACGCAATCGTATAGTTTTTATTTTCTGAAATGAACGTGTAAATATTGCCTTATATAATCAAACGCCGAAGTGTATGCGGAAAAATACGTCCGCGAGGTGTTTTTATATTTTTAGTTAAAATTTTAAACGATCTGTAAATTGAAACAATCCGAATAATGCAAAACCTTAAACGCGTAACGAATAAAAACTATATAAAAATAACACGTTTGACTGATTTAAATTATATTTTTATCTGCTAAATATTCGTTTTCATGAATTTTGAAAAACCCGAAAAGCTTTATAGTCTTAGAGATCGTTTCGATAGACAAATAAACGTAAAAACGTTTATCTGAAAAGCAATTGAACACTATGCCTAATTTATAAAATCACCATATTTTATGATTTTACTAAACGAAAGTTATCTCGTTTTCGTTTAGATTCAAGCGGCCGTCCTAGGTCTGCTAGTCGTGTCGACGACGTTCGCCGACGTCAAACACCTAAAGAACCTCAAGGCACACGACTGTTTGACGTCGAAAGCCGGCTCCGCCACCGCCGCCGAGTCCGTTTCCGCTTCCGAAAACGTCAACGTCGCCTCCCCGCCGTTCCCGTCCGCGTTCTCGTTCGGCGCCAAGACTACTTTCGGCCAGTCCACTCCGGCCCCGTTCGAGTTCGGCGCCAAGACTACTTTCGGCCAGTCCACTCCGGCCCCGTTCTCGTTCGGCGCCAATACTTTCGGCCAGTCCACTCCGGCCCCGTTCGAGTTCGGCGCCAAGACTACTTTCGGTCAGTCCACTCCGGCCCCGTTCGAGTTCGGCGCCAAGACTACTTTCGGTCAGTCCACCCCGGCCCCGTTCGCGTTCGGCTCGGACAGCAGCTCGTTCTCCGCCGCCGCCGTCGCCGCCACGTCTCCGCTCAAGTCGGTCTCTTACGGCTCCGGTCCGGCTCCGTTCGCGTTCGAAAACTCGTTTTCGTCGTCTAACGCCCCGTCGTTCCCGGCGCAATCTTTCGCCGGATCTTACGCCGCGCCGTCCCCGTCGCCGGCCGTCTCCTCGCTCTTCGACGCGTCCTACGCCTCCTCGTCCACCCCCGCCGCCCTCGTCGGCTCCTCCACGCCCGCGCCTTCGTTCCTGTCCGGCTCCACCGTGTCCGACTCGGGTTTCGCGTACTCGTCGTCCACGCCCGCGTCATCTTCGCCGATCGTCTCGTCCACCCCGGAACCGGTGCTCTCCGACAGATCGCCCGCGTTCGCCACCCCGTACGGCGCGGCGTACTTCGCCTCTAACGCGCCCGCGTTCGCCTACTCGCCCGTCGCCAACGCGCCGGCGCCGCAACGCGAAATCACCATCAGCAAAGAGGTCCCGGTGCCGTACTACGTCCAGGTAGAGAAGAGGATCCCGTACCCGGTGCTGGTCCGCGTGCCGCACCCGTACCCGGTCACGGTGGAGAAACACGTGCCGTACGCCGTCCGGGTGACCGTGGACCGTCCGGTGCACGTGCCGCAACCGTACCCGGTGCAGGTGGAGAAGAGGGTGCCGTACGCGGTCGAGAGGCCCGTGCCGTACGAGGTGCGCGTGCCGGTGGACCGTCCGTACCCGGTCCAGGTGCCGTTCGAGAAGCCCGTGCCGTACGCGGTCGAGAAGCCGGTGCCGTATCCGGTGCGCGTGAACGTGGACAGGCCGTATCCCGTGGAGAAACCGGTGCCGTACCCCGTGCCGGTAGACAAGCCGGTGCCGTATCCGGTGGAGAAGCTGGTTCCGTATCCGGTGGAGAAGAGAGTGCCGTATCCGGTGGAGAAGAGAGTGCCGTACCCGGTGAAATACGAGGTGCCGGTCAACGTGCCGGTCCCGGTGGAGGTCAAGGTGCCCGTGACCGTGGACCGGCCCGTGCCGTATCCGGTCGAGAAAAGGGTGCCGTATCCGGTCCAAGTGCCGTACGAGGTCAGGGTCCCGGTCGCCGTCCAGGCGCCGATCCAACGGTTCGCCACCGTGCACTACTATCAGCAGGCTCCGATCGGCTACGCCGGATACCAGTCCGCCGCGGCCCTAGCCGGCCAATCCGGCGGCTACAAGACGTTCTCGTCCGCGGCCGCGGCCCCGGTTTCCGGGAGTCTGTTCCAGAGCTCCACCACCGCCAGCCCGTCTTCCGACGCGTTCGGCTCGACCTCGGCGGCCCCGTCCGGCTCGTTTGACGCCTTCGGCTCGACCTCGGCGGCCCCGTCCGGCTCTTTCGACTCGACCGCTGCCGGCCCGATAAGCTCGTACAGCACGACCGCCGCCGCGCCGAGCTTTGCCCAACAAGGTTTCGCCGGACTCGCCGAAGCACAGAAGAACGGCGTTTTCGATTCGTCCGGCGGCTCGGTCGGTTTCGATCAGCAATCATCGTACTTTGGCACTTCCACGCCGGCTTCCCCGTACGGCTCGTTTTCCGCCGGTTCCGCTTCGGCCGCCGACGCGTCGTCTTTTTTCAAGTCGGCCGCCGATTTCGATTCGTCCGCCCCGGAAACGGTTTCCATCGGAGGCGGCCAGCAGTCCGTCAAGTCCCGAACGGAAAACCTCCAAGTCGGAAAGAAATAACGAGCGCCCGTTTATACTCTAGTTTATACTTGCCATTTGAATGTGTTTATGTCGTCGTTTTAATAAAAATGTTACCCGCGTGATATAATAATTACAGCAATAATATTGTTTCTTATTATCGATCCTGATCCCGAGACGTTTAATCAAACGACCGCGTGCGACTATAACAAGAATCGGCGGAAAAATAATAAAAAATAAAAAACCTTTTACCGAGGCATTAAAAACGCGTACCTCGCGTATACGTACGCGTACTCGAATAATAAAAAAAAAAAAGTTTATTTATGAAAACCAATTTCGACGACGACGACGACGACGACGTTGTTTGTTCGCTGAAACCGCACGCCGAATGAAAATGCAAACGGATGTATTTACAGTGCCAATTACTTCCACGGCACCGTATTTGTTTTAGAATAAAAGGTCGTGGCGTAAAAAAAAAAATAAAAAATATCTGTTAAGGCGTCACGGAGAAACGATTTCTTCTTTTTTTCGTTGAAAACAATCATTTTTTTTATCTTTCGAATTAAAAAAGAATCCGTCCGTTTGAAGCGATCGTCCGACCAATAAAACCGCTCTCCGCGATAGCGCGCGCGGAGACGTTAATATATAGTTACTACAGAACGATTGAACGATATGAGATAAAGATTTTAAGCGTCGTAGAGAGACGACGTAGTAATGCGACGACATTGTGCAGACGACGCGACGTGCTCTTGTATATTGTAAAATTATCGTGTTCAAAAAAAAAGGACATTTGACTATGTTTTTACGTACAATTTTATGAAGTTGTAGTTAATGGGCGTCGATTATGGCGTTGAAATAGGGAAAAAAATCAAGTTTCATTATATTATATTATATTTTTTTTTTCAAGTATAATTTTCGTTTGCGTTACTCGTTGTATGGGAAACAAGGGCATTCGAATTTAAAACTATTACAATACACCTACGCGGCACATAATGCGTGCTTGTACGGCGGCGGCGGGCGAAACGGATTATACTCGAGTTTTTTTTTTTCAACTGTTTACGTGTGACGATTATTAATGTTTAGAGCGAAATTCGCGATAAACCGCCTCGGAGTAAAGTGCTTTGGCACACGTTTTTAAATAAGCGAAAACATAATATACGTATTATTAAAACCGTTTGTATTGTAAGCGCGAGCTCTTTCGAAATGAACGAGTTTGAACGTATGCGCGAGAAAACCCGTAACACACGGGATATCTGAATTTAAATTTTGCGGTCATTCGCGGAGTTTTCATCTGCTGGACGAGGGTCAAAGCTTTCCGCAATCATTTATATTTCAACACAACCTCTTCGATAATGCATTGACCTGTGTGTGTGTGAGTAACCTCTCTCACGTGTATCTGTTCCGCGTTATATATTTACATGTCCGTCGTCGGTTGCGTATCGACCCCGAGTCTTACACAAAGAGGGGAAAAACAAGGATCGAGTGGCCCGAAAGTATTCGGTCTTCTCCGGGACATTACGTATGATGAATTATGCAGCGCAACCGTCGTCGGGGAAATATACGTATTATTGTTTTATCGGCGAAAACGATACGCGTCGGACGTTTGCGGCGCGTTTTGACTCGTGTTTTTCTACGCGCGAACGAAACAAAATAAATCATGCGCACGGTTAACAACAGTGGCGTGTCATACACGTGTGCAAATGCCACGGGCCCTTGGCCCAATGGGGCCCATTATTGATCAATGTTCCGCAAAAAAAAAAAAAAGAAGAAATTAAATAAATACAGTTATGTACGAAAAAGTAAAAAAATTGTTTTCAAAAGATTTTCAAAACGATCGAGCTCGTCGATTAAATTCAAAAGAAATAATTAATAATTTTGCAGGAAAAAAAGCTCGCAAACGAAATTTCCATTGAATCGTTATTATTATCGTTGTTAATAGAACATATTATTATTTTATTTGTATGTAATTTCATCTTGTTTTTTATGTCATTAAAATTTTAATACAAGATTTTAGAATTTTAGAATAAAAACTCTTACTTTAAATTTGACTCGATGTATCTATATCTATAATATATTATTTAGAATAAAAAGACGAAGGGGGGGCCTTTTTTTTAGTTTTGCACACAGGCCCATCTTTGGGATAAACAGCCACTGGTTAACAACAATACACGTGAACAGGCGCATAATCAATCGAAAACATTCGATCGTGTAAAAACTATGAATAGTTGTCGTTTATTTCGTTGTATTTTATTTGAAAATGTACGTATTTATGATTTTATCGATTGGCTTCGTGATCTCTTTTCTTTTTTTTTTTAACGAATCGGGTAAACGACGACGCTCCGGAGACCGACCAACCAAGCCCAATAATAATAATAATAATATTATTATTATTATTATTCGTGTCCGATTAAGCTCGCGTTTTAGCGACGTTTTCCCTTGCCCCGGCAGCCTACGGAGTCGCTGCGAGCTATTTCCTCCCTCTCGCCGCCGCCGCCGCCGCCGGTCGGGTACAGCCACAAAGTTAACCGCCGCCATCCCGTTCTGTCATAATACACGAATAACATCTGCGCGATTATGGGTGTGATGCTGCATTAAAGTAATATACATTATTCATCCTCGTTGTATTTACCCGTGTTTTCGTGTTCCTCCCACCCTCGGCGAAACAGCCGCCACGCCTCGCTCGTCTGTAATGGTATACACAATACGGAATTGCTTACATACATTTATGTACATTAATATACGAGTAGGTGTGTGTGTGTGTGTGTGTTGCGAATGTTTTCATTCTTATTTTTTTTTTTTTTCGTTTTCCATGATTTAATCGTTTAAACTCGGCGGGGCGCTCTCTCTTCTTTCTTTTTCGATATAGAAACGATACACATCGAATGAAATCTATCGACGGAATCCTTAACGATTAAGATTATATATTATATTATGATTTTAATAGTCAGTCGACGACGTTTATATCTGTCGTTATTATTTATTATTCATATGATTAAATATTATATAAAATTAAGTAAAATAAAGGTCTCGCCTCGAGTGTTGTATTACCTATTGTAATAAAGAGGGCAAAAAAGTCTGTATCTTGATTGTTATATTGTGCGTGAAAATCGAGACGACTAAATACGAGTTGACTTTGGGCGCGATAACAATACAGTCAACTCGCGATATAACGAAATTTGATATAACGAAAATCTTGAATTATAACGAATAAAACTACCGGTCCCTTGAAAATATCGCGGTATAACGAACAAATGTAATGTATTTTGGTCCCCTCGATGTAGCGAAGCGTTTTTGATCAAAACTCTCGCGATGTAACGAATTTTTATAAATTTGAAGCTTTCTATTACGAATTTTTAATTTTAATTAAGATAAGATACATGTCTCTAGTGTATAACTCTATGAAAAATATATAAAAATAAGTATGTTTCTATTATCACATAATAGATTACGAAGTTTTTCTTCTACGAAGAAGAATCTCCTGAAGACCCCATCGTAAACTCGAAGGAAGCCAAATTAGGTCTTCGCGCCGTCTTAAGTTACTTACAGAGACATGATATTGACGACAATGTGTTTTCTAGCATTTTAAATCTGGACAATACTATTGATAAGGTATTTAGGCACTACATTTTTTTCTACTAGAGGCAGGATTGAAAAATATAGTTCGGAGTCACGTGTAGTACGTGTCACGCCGGTTCCGCCGACCGCAGAAAGGACCGTCGCGCGTCGTCGTCGTCGGTATTATTTTCCGACAGATTTTCCGACTCTCCCAATCGATTACTGCGACGCGTTATAATGTAAGCGCCTCTCCCCCCGCCGAATAAATTCGGTAGTTTTTACCGATCCGTCAAAGCCACGACGCGTTCGGTCGGTCGTACCGCCTCGATCAAAAGCCGACCACACCCATCGTAGCCGTTAGTCACGAAAGCGCGCGCGCGCGTGTTTATCCAAAACAAATACTTTTCTTATACTTTGTTTCGAAAAACTTTTCAGATAACATTAAAATGAGTAGCTCCGGCATATGCAAAACTTTTCCGCCTCGTGTGCGTGCGTGCGTGCGTGCGTGTGTGCCGAGCAAACTAGGACGCGTTGTGCGATATTTACTCGGTATAAATCCAAAAAATACATATTTCCAAATCGAAATCTACACGGAAACTCGAAATAACATCTCTAAAAACACACCGGTAGGCGCACGCGGTAACTTTTTGGGGTTACATTAGACGCGTAAGTGCTCGTATTTTTAAAAAAAAACTATGAAATACCTACTCGTGTTACGGTATAAAAACTAGAAAATGTAGTGCGACATATTTTGTTGTTCCCTCCGAGTCGACGGAAAAGATTGTTGTTTCTTTGTTATTTTTTCGATGGCAATTATACAGAAGGAAAAAAAAAAATCACACGTTTGACTTTATTAAAAGTATATGAAAAAAAAAAAAAAACTTTAAAATTTAAATTGTATTTTCTCGTATAATAATAATAATATCGTTACGACTATATATTATTCGAAATACGAGTATGATGATAATGTTCGTCGTCGCAGTATATATTCTACATCGAAACGTAATAACTGCAATTATTTATTATTTACGGTAAATCCGAGTGCCTTTCGTTACCATATTTTTATCCGTTTTCGAACCGCCTCGGAATTATACCGGAGACAGAGCGAGAGAGAGAGCGCGATGCAGAGAACCATCAAAGGAACCGCTCACGTACACGTGTATATAGATTTAAATTAATTAATTTCGTCTTTACGTCTGACGCATCAACGAGTAATTTTAACTTTTATCTAAAATAAAATGAAACATTTAATAACCAAGACAGACGTACGTATTATTACGACGACGACGACGACGACGACGACGCGTCCTTTGATGGCTCGAATGAAGAAATAATTGTATACGTCGCGTAATCATACCGAGCGGACACTGAAAAATAATCTTTGACGATGGAAAATCGAACGATCGTTTTCGACCGAAAACTACGCGTCCTGGCCGATATCATTATAATACAAACTAGGGGCGGTCTTTTCGAAATTATATTACCGCGATCGGGTATTACTGGATAATGCGCGAGCGCGACTCGACGGGCGTTATACGGGAGTATAGTAATAATAATAATAATAATATCATAACGCGAGCTTTTTTTTTTTTCTACGCCGTGCCGCCGCCACCGTGTTTCATATAATAATATTAACCATATTATAATATCGCGTGAAATTGATAGGTGTACGAAAACGATCGTTTGATACGATTATATGGGCCGTCGGTGGTTATCGTTAATTAACGAGCGCGGGCGGGCGGCGGCGCGATTTAATCCCCGTCGGATTAATTTCGGAACGAAAAAAAAAAAAATGAAAAACAAAAAACTACAATTTCCCTCGGACGAACGACGCGTCTCTCGGGCTATACGTACGCGTACGTTTAACGATAACGGCTCGTGTGTGTCCGACGACAAAAACACATAAATTCAGAGAAAACCCCGCGAGAAAACGTCGAACGCGCGAAAAGAAGAAAAAAAACCTTATTTATTATTGTCATTTTTTTCTCTATTCGTTTTTTTTTCCTCTTTTTTTCAACACAGTGTTACAACTGTGTATCCTCTTCCATTTCACGCCGCAGCCACATAATATATAATTGGAACGCGACGAAACACGCTCGCGCGTAGTAATGGGCACCTATTATGTGTGTTATCTGTTCCAAACGTATTGTACGCGCGACGCGTTATTTTGCGAACCGGAGATTTACGAACGCGGTCATTGGCAATTTAGACGGCGGGAAACCCGTCAAAACGGTCCTTTCTCCTGCAATATCCTTTCGTCCGACGCGCGATCATTCACACACCGCCGCCGCGCGTTACCGTTTTATTTTCTATTTTTGTCGACAAAGCGAACCCCGTGTTATCGTTCGTTCTCGTTGTTGTCGTCGTTACTCTCGTACAGCAAGTATTCATTATTCTTATAGTCGTCGATCGCGCGGAGTGGAAAAAAACATTGGCTCGCGGCGAAAACGAATCCGGCAAAACCAACAACGACCCGCGCTGCGACAACAGTCGTCCGCACACATCTCGAGATCGAGACGTTTTCTCGAAGACGTTTCGAAGGGCGGCGTTCCATCTCGTCCCGGTAGTAATTGATCACGTTTTATTGTTATTATTTTGCGCGTTTTCGCGCCGTCCGTGTGTTTGCTCGCAGAGTTGTGCGTGTACACTCGCGAGATGGCGGCGAAGAAAAATACGCCACGGGCGCGGGCGGCGGCGTCTTCTTCTACTCGTACTATACTCGTTGTTGTTCAGAGCGTTTCTACCACGCCGAAATATACAAACGCAGTTCATAAAATAATAATAATAGCGCACGGCATTCCTTCCTGTGAGGCCCGTGACGGCACGTCGTTTTATGAAAATACGTACATAACAGTCTTCCTCGAAAATGATTAAAGACCCGCGTGTCGTACATAATATTATTAATACCACGCGGGGCGATGCCTTTACACACGAGGACGTAATAAAAATTCTACAACGATATCGTTTTTTTCTTATTCTTCTCTTTCATTTGTTTGGTAAACTTCCACGGTTAGGATCCGCGAGAGTCCTGTAAACGTACGTTTCGAGTGTATATTGTAATAATAACATTCGATGCGTATTGGACGTCGTCGAAACGTTAGATCGACCGTAGCTTTATTTATTTCCAATACCGTCGTCGTCGTCGTAGAAATAAAAACAAAATCTCAAAACAAAACGTATCTCGAGCGTGTGCTACGGGGTGTATCTTATTTCCACATGGCTGATCATTGCTTAATCATACACGAGTTTTGTACGTACTGTATATATGACCCGTCGAGTTATGATGGATAATTTACGCATAATTTCCTTTTTTCTCTCGGTCGACGTGTGGTCACGACGAATCAAACGTATAACAAAACCGTCTGGTGGTAAACGATGTGAAATCGCCGACGCAATTAATTGTCCTTTAGTCTATAATTATAATAATATTATATAGTTAACAAAACGAATCCGCGAGATGTAGATTACGAATCACATTCCGTCCAAGCGACCTACAGTTGTTGTTGTTATTATTATAAAAATAAATAAAGCCATTACGAGAGGAAACTTATATTATCTGATTTATAAAGTATGACTAACTTACTCGAGTCACATTCGTAACTCGTGGAAACTTTACTTTTACTACAACGCTAATTGCTCTGCTCCGAAAACTTTAGTTTTAGAAAGTGTCTCTACTACATGTAACTAAACCGTCTAAGATAGTTTGGTTTGTAAAAAAAAAAAAAAATAATAATAATAATAATAATAACAGTACTTTCCCTAGCCGAGTTTGAAATATCGCTCGCGTAGAAACTTTGCAAAGTCAAGTATTGTCAACTTCCATCCCGTACATAATAAAGTATATTAAAAAATAAATAAAACGGTAGGTATGTTACACCTACTATAGATGTTGTGATCCTTATTTTATTTTTTTTTTCAGTCTGTCGTCAGAATTGTCGATTTAGATGAAATTTCACGCGACATCTTTGCGTACAAAGAGCGACGCGTTTTCGCGACTAAACGTGTCCGATAATCGTCTCCCCGAGTACGAGAAATTTATTCTAACCATATCAGTGGCGGCCAAACTTTTTTTGATCGCGATCTACTAAAAAATATATACTTCACCTTTAAAATAACAAAAATAGTCTAAAAAAAAAAATGATCGACTTTGAAATATTGTTCGCGATCGACCGTTTGGCCGCTCCTGCCTCGTGATGATATCATCGTTAGCTCGACTAAACTCATCTATCGATGATTTTCAATCGATTAACGAACTCAAAACGTCGTCGTCGTCGTCGTCGTCGTGTCCGCCGCAATACATCACTGTTCGCGTAAAATCCACATCGTCGGCATTCCGCGTACCCGAGTAATATCCGTGTACGTTCGCGCCGACAAATTGCAGAGTCGCCATTTAATTCCGCAATACTCGCGGGCACGATTGCGCATATTAAAATCGACCCCGTCACACCTACGAAATCATCCTATTTACGAGCCGGTTTAGCCACCCCCCGAAACGATTAATAAGTCCCATCGGTCGCGAATAATTACGACGCGTCCCTTCTGCCCCGGCTAATTATTATCGTACATACCTCTCGAGCGCCGTATACAATACAAATATTTATTTCCTCGGTTTAGGCGCGGAATTTTACGTCCCGGAATATTATAATCAGACCTCGGCGCGGCGACCGCGAGTCACGACGCCAAGTCGTCTTTATGAAATACCCTATAAATCCGCCGCCGCCCCCCCCTCCCGATTCGTGTCGGAAACGTCGACGACAAAATAATAACGACGCGATCGGATATACGAAACGTTTTATTCGAATGTTCGGGGCGCGTAATAAATAAACGACGCGATGTCGACGCATTAGTTTCAACACAAAAGCATGTTGAAAATATAAGCGATTGGAATATAATAAACTCGAAGAAATTCGACGGCTACAAATGAAGGGGGAAAATAGTAGTGGATTTTTTGTATTTTTCGTCAATGGAATTGTTGATTTTCACTCGTAAACGATATATTTCGTGACGATTTTAAGGGGAAAATAATTACGACCAATAGAAAAACGTACTCTCTCTGGCCGTATCGAACGACGACGAGACGTATATTACACAATATTACGCTATAAATATAAACTGTCCCCTCGTCGAACCCGCGAAAGGAAGTGTTACACAAGCGAATAATAAAGAAGAGCGGATAGGATATACACAATGACTTACCGAGAATCGCATCACTATATTATATCGTATATCATTTTTATATTTCTCTCGCGACGGTATTTATAATATTTATTAAACGTTTCTCGGATTCGTTTTCGTCCTGCACAATAAAAATATTCTAATACTATACAAGAGTCGTAACAATAATAACAATCCGTCTAATAATATCTCGAGAATTTATCGAATTCGCTCAAAAGAATATTACTATTACGTATATATTATATATTTTTTAGTATTTCACGAAACATACGCTCGTCGTGTACGAGTGAATTGTATGGTAGTATATAATTTATACTGGCGACGACGACGGGGTCGTACGCATATTCGATTCGTCTTTTTTCACTACCTACCGGTTAAAACTGAAATCCATCATCTCGCTCCGTTCGTAAAACACTAGAGAAACGACGAAATACAATCGGAAAGCTCGCGTTCTACTTCTCGCGGGGATAAATTTCTCGTATTAACGACTCGGAATTATTGTCCTTTATCGTTTTTTTTTTACACGGTACGTGTAAGGTTTTTCGAAAATATTATATTATTCAAGACGAGAGCGCGCGACGCGCTGAAATAACATAATGCACAGACCCCGGCGGCGGCGGCGGTCCGGAAACACATAAAGGGATTTTCGCGACCCGTATAGTGGGTTTCGTAATAGTCTTAAAAGCCGAGGCTAAAAAAAAAAAAAAAAAAAAAAGGAGAAAATTCTCGTGCGCCGCCGTTTACGGCCGTATCAAACGCGCTCAAGACTAGGATTTCGGATGATATTCCCGTATATAAACCTCCGCGGAGAACGTGCAAACCGCGCCGCCGCCGACTCACGTACATAATTCATTACGAAATATGTGTTTGAAAATGACCGATATAATCTTTCCCTGCAAAGTCGATTTCGCACTTGAAAATATTCGGACGAATTGACTTTATTGTGCTAACGATAAGATATTTTTACGATTTAGTCTACTAAAACAGATCAAATAATAATATTATATAATATAACCTACCGTCATACGGCAAAATATCAACGAATTAGACCGTTTTGACTTTGCGCGATAAATAACAATATTGTTCGATCCTTCGTCACGTGAAATACGAGTTTTTGTTTACGAATATTGTCATTTTACGTTTTCCGACGGCCATTAATAACGACGATGACGACGATAACAATAATAACGATAAATTAAAAAATCTACCTACCTTTGTCGTCTACCCTTAACCCGCGGCTTTAAGTCCATTAATTTTCATAAAAATACGTGTAAGTTTATATAATTCTACGGACGACAATTATTATTCGACGAGAAATAAGCTGCCGTCTTTAAAAATATAATATCACGGCCAATAAAATGTCCGACTGACATTGAGAGACAATCGGGTCACGCACGCACGCACACTAAATTGATAATTCCCCGACGGAAAAGAGAGTATATTTTAAAGTTTACCGAAAAACAATAGTAGGAATCGTTTAAAAATATAAAATTACATACCGTAAATAATTATTGTTTTTGAGTCCGAAGAAAACGTAAAGAGTTTCAATAAATCTGACAGCTTGGACTTTGTTTATTCGATTTTATTGAACACTACTTGTAAAGTAGTCTTGGTTAAAAATAGTAGCTGCAGACATCGAGAGTAAGAAATAAATAAAAGTTAATTCTGAAAAAGAAAAAAATACTAAACGCTGAACAGTCGGTTGTAAATCTCCGACGTACGTCGAAATCGTCGCGTCGCGTACTCATTGTTTCGTAAAAATAAATTCGGGAGGGAAAAAAAAGGAAACAAATAAGTTTATGATAACGTTACGATGGAATGAAAACAATGAGGTCAAAATTAAAAATACGAATATTACATTATCGAGAGCGTCTTTGTACGAAATGTACAATAATAAAAGCACGTGTATGTTTGTTTTTTTTTTCATAATTCGCTACTAATTAGTAACCGGCCGAGTTATTTATAAAACTAAAATAAAATACAATATCGGCTCGAGGTAACTTAATATAAAGTTGTTTTTTTTTTTTTTTTAATATTTATATTGCATCAATATTATTATTACTATGCGAAAATAAAGGTTTTTGCGTACCATTACGAGCGGTAAAATATCCGATTAAAATACCAACGTTTTACTTTGTATACATTTTGAGTCGAGAAGTTTTTAGTTATTTATTAATTCGTACAGGGGAGGGAGGGAGGGAGGGGGGGAACCTAATTTTTGAAAATATTTTCCCATTAAACTTTGCGGATAATAAAACTTAAATCTTCTCGAATCCCCCAAAGATGTACGCGTACATAATTTATTTTAGAATTATTATGATATTAGAAATAAAACAACGAATAGTTACGTAAATCTCCATAGTCCCGAGCGCGGTGTTTTCGCACCTTTTTCGTCAAACCGACCTCTCGTGGCAGTGATGATTTTTGGAAATAATATACGATTCACGACACCGAGTCAATGTCACGACTATTTATATTGTCTGATGTTTTTGGCACTATATACTCATGACGCCTAGACGTTACGCGCGGCGGCGCCGCCGGATTGACGAGAACGGATGAGATTTCGTTTCTCTTTTCGTCAGGACGACGACGACGACGATATGATATAAAAATCGCTTACGAATTATAATCATTACAAATGTTCAATAATTCGTCAGATCCCAATTTTAAATAATGTGCATCCCTCGTTTGGTCTTCGAATAGGGGTAAATCATAATCTCGAAACTGTCCAGAATCGTTTTCTTCGTTTCTTGGCATTTAAATTTAATGTCGAACACACACACACACACACAAATTATAACGGAGTATCCGTCCTGTTTCGATTTAAAATCTTTAAGTACGAGGAGGAATATTACTTCGGTAAAACTATTAGATAACTCCATAGATTGCCTCTGTCTTCTAGAGCGATTGAATTTCAGAATAAATAGAAAGTCCACTGGAAATAATGAAAAAATTTAAAATCATCACCTACAATTAATCTTCTGATGGGAAATACTATACGAATGTTAATTATTTTAGTCGGTCTTTAGTTGTGGCTGTGAATTATATGCCTTTTGATTATATTTTCTATACTCGTATATTAATTAAATGAAATTTGTAGTAATTATTCGTAAATAATCAAACAATTTTTATATTGTTGTAAAATTGAGTTTTTAAAGATAATAACAATGATAATATGCGAGCGCACGATTTCGATCGTCTCACTTTACTCGAACGTGCCGCCGACACCGGAGGTCAATACACTGATTTCGACGAAGGATTAGAATATTTTATCGTGCACGCGGCGATATCCTTGACCGACCGCCGCCGCCGCCGCCGCCGCGCGAATCGAATCCGTTCATTTCGCCGCCACCGAGCCGAATGTATATTTAAGCGTTTAATTGTTCGGACAGTCTATTATAGAAAAGGGTCGTGTTTTCGACCAGAGACAATACACCGCCGCCGCGCGTTATTATTATTATTATTATCGTCGGACTGGCGCGATCGATTACGAAGAGAACCCGTCGAGGGCAAATAGTAGGTATACTCTCGTATAATAATGCGTGGTGGTGATGTTCACCTCGGCGACGACGTCCTGACCGGAGAAAAGACTAAATTACGACAATATTTTTATCCTCGTACTGTTTCCCCCCCCCTTCCCTTCTCGTCTTATACTATATAATAAGGAGTCGTTTTACTACTATTATTAGATTCCGAGTGAAGCGAGGCACGTACTGGTTTTACTCTGTGATGTGTGTGTGTGTGTGTGTGTGTGTGTGTGTGTGTTTATTATTTATTTTTATTTTTTCATCGCGACAAGAATAAACGGTCCTATTTTCAACTTTGTGAAAGGTTTCTGGTAGTCAACGTCGTCTAATTTGGTACACCGGGCAATCGAAATTCAAAATGCGTTGTATGTTTTTCCCAAAAAATCGAGAAAAACTAACGGAAAAATTAATGGAAAAAATCGTGTCCACGTCGTCACTCGTAGAAACTCGAGAAACTTTCCCAGATCACTCGTATCACACGTACCGTTTTGAATATTTCCGTGAAATATCAGAAAAAAAACTAATACAATTATGGTCGGACCAAAAAAAAAATCAATCTTGAAATTCTAATAATTTATACGTACGTATATATTGATGTTTTTCGAGCTAAACTCCATACATACCGACGACATTGTTTCGATTGTTTAGAAAATATAATATAATCTGATTCACTGGATCTTCTTCGTTCAGAATTATTGTTTTTCCAAAGCGATAGTATAGTGTACCGACCGGGTTATAGTTTAAAATTTCCAAAACCAATTCACCGATGTTTATCGTGTGCCGTTATTTATTTTTTCGACGAAAAACCATCTGGAATAAAACCCGCGCGCGCGCGAACTCGGCGAGTAATTTTCACTCCGTCACCATAATTACAACGGATTTTCTGAATGTCGCACGTCCAATGGGCCTGGCGTGCGCGCACGATTTAATTAGAGCGCGTGTACTGTGTCACACCACACGCGACATTCCTCCGCCGGCCAGGAACTTTGGCAGTGAGTTTTTTTTTTTTTTTTCCGAGTTGTTATTATTATTATTATTATTATTATTACTATCATTATTATCATTATTAAACGCTATATGTATAAATAGATACCTGCAGAAAAATATTCAAAACGCAACGAAATAAAACCCTATCGGCGGGGCATGCGTGCCGACGACCGAGATGTGGCGGTGGTGGTGGGGTGAAGAGTTTTATAATTTTTTACCTCGCAGGTCTCTACCGTGTTGTTTTTTTTTTTTTTCTCGTCCCGGCCACCCCTTGGTGTACAAACGGCAGCTATATCCGAGGTCGACCGACGCGTTTATTTTCTTTTTTCCATGTCTATCCCGTCGTTACCGCACCTGCACACGCACGCACGCACGCACGCACGCACGAATATATAAATGTACCCTGGTGGCATTCGTTTTATTCCGACAGAATTAACGTGAGAAAATATAAAATTATTTTTTTATTACGAAGCGTTAACCCCGTAATTACTGCTCGCGCACATGATTTTCTCGGTCCGATATAAAACGCGAGTGGGTTGTATTTCTCTGGAAAATATTCGCGATTTTTATCGCGGAGTTATCGTTGTTATACTTAATCGTTAAATTTACCATTACTTTTAAAAGTGGTTTAAAATCAGCTGATTTTCATTGATTCAATAAATTGATGGTTTAAACGCCGAGAGATGATAAAAAAAGATTTTCATCTTCAAAAACAAGTATAGAATGAAAATATCGATCGCGATTGAAATATCAAATAATTATCGTATAGAACGATGAAATCGAATTTTTTCCACGTAGTGATGGCTAAAAAAAAAAAACACTGTTGGGACGCGTTACTTTGAATATAGTTTTCAATAAATATTACATTTATATAAAAGTAAAAAGTTTGAAAATACATTTTGTACACTTACTCTAAGTTATATCCTGCGCTTATTTAGTATAATATCTTTTCCAAAGAATTATTAGTATAGTATAAATACGCATCCTTACATCAGACAGTAGGATACAGATGAGTGGATAATCTTGGTGAAATGGATGGAACGTTTCTGCAGGACATTTCTCCAATCCGAATTTTGAATAATAATAATAATAATAATATACGTATTACTCGAGAGGAAATAAATTACTATAGCAGTTGAACTGTAACATCGAAAGGGGTTGGATTATTTCAATTCGGAAAAATTGTAACGCTGCAAGTGCAGTGTACCTCCAAAAAGGGAGAAAAAAAGCGATCCTTAAAATATTAGCCTTCGGTATAAGAATAATACGTAAGATATCGTGTCGACGTGTTCGGACGCGCGCGCGGTCGGTTCGATCACGGTTTAAGTTTTTTTTTATCGTTTGTTCGGCGAAAACAACGAAAACGCATGCGTTTCTATATAATATAATATGTTATTTCAGTACGCCTTCGACGACGACGACGACGGTGCTATATTTCCCCGCGCGTTCCGGCCGGTCGTCGTCCGAGACACGACGATTTTCGTGCCGCGGAATAATAGAACGGCACTTTGCCGTGGAAAAACTTTCAACTCACACGCTCGCAAGTACTCTCTCCCACACAATAATTTCCCGAGACGCAGAAGAATTAACAAACAAAGTTTAGGCTAAGTTAATTTTAACTTGTTTTTTACACGACGAGTTCATTATACATTCAGTATTTATTTTTTTTTTCAAATTAACAAGACTTTTTTTTCTTTTCTTTTTTTTTTTTTAATTAATTCATTTGTTTCTTAAATCGAGTTAATGTTTCTTTTCCCCGTCCGAGTTTTTCCTTCGGATTTATTTTTCTTAATCCTCGCGCGAGTTACACGTATAATATTATATACGTAATATAAATTACACAATAACAATAAAACGGTGAATTTTCGCCTTCTATACGGGTAGACTCTATGTCGGGCAATAATAATTGGATTTCGATTCCTTTTAGAGAAGAAAAAAGCAGTCGGCGCGGCGGCGTGCGCCGAAGTTTCACAGACAATAATTTATGATAAAAGTAAATAATAATATGTTACACGTATTTTATTCCTTTTACTAGGGAGGTCCCTAATAGGAGTTTGCATGTTTTTCAAAATGTCATTCGAAACATAGCTAAGTAATGAATAAATTTGCACATTTAGTTGTTTTTTGTCGAGCGTTTGTTTTCGAGATACAACAAATTTATTGGCGAACCATCGCCGCTCATTGACATTAGAAAATGTATAGGAAAAATGATTGTGACGCAATGCAATTCATTTAGGTAAGATTTGAAAAAAATATTCAATTATAAAAACATTTAAAATTGCAAATTTTAAGGTCAAAGAAGAAGCAATCAAAGTAATAATCAATAATATATAAGTTTGTAATTTTGTTATTGTTTTTTAATGAAAAATACAAATTTTCGCAGAGCATATATGTGCATTTTTAAGGGCATAAATGCATGCATATTTTAAGGTTTTTTAGGGCATAGAGTCCCTAGCCCTACTCATTACAAATGGATTGGAGAACGGGTGATTTTTCAATCTATTTATATATAAAAATGGAGCCAAAAATGTATAACAATTCATCAATTGAGAACGGCTGGGCCGATTTGGCTCAAATTTTTTTTTGAATTGTTCGTAATTGCCAGGAGAAGGTTTTTACGAACAAATTTTTTGGGAAACCCAATTAGGAGAGGTGCTCAAACGGGGATTTTGTGATGTACTTTTGAAATTTTTGTTTATAAATGGTTGCTATTGGTTATAGGAAAAATTCAGCCCATTAATATGTACGTATACCTATACTGTAACCATAGTGACCATTATCATGGGTTAGTAATTTTTCATAATAGAAAATTTTAAATGGCAAAACAACGTTTGCAAGGACAGCTCGTTTTTAGTATGTACGCGCACAACTCGAAAAGTCCTCGGTGGATTTTAAGTACGGTTATCACTAACGGATTGGCCAAGTCTCGGGGAAGGTTTGAAGCTATAGAACGTCTCAAAAATTCAACCCCTAAGGTGGTAAAAAGGGGGTAAAGTTAGAAAAAATCGCCTGGCCAGAACCGCTGGAACTTTGAGTATCAAATTTGGTCAATATAGTTTGGTTTTATTTAGTAGAGACATCTTCAGAAATACGTATGTTGAATGTTAATCAATACTGTGCACGGGCAAAGCTGTGCGGGGGGACAGCTAGTCTTCTATAAATACCTTACTAAATATCTGCGCTGTTTTATAGCGATCTAGTAACAATTGAGCGTGCGTGACGCGTGCGCGCTAAAATTTAACGCGTTTATTGCGTACAGATCAAAGCGACTGTATAATATACAATTCGTTATTACGGAAATCGTTTTTCGTATACGCTCGAAAATAATACACCTTGGAACAAAAACGCGAGACGACAAAGGAAAATCAGCCGATTTTGTAAATACTAGTCGACAAAGAAAACGACACGAAAGCAGACGGAAAAACGATATTGAACGATATTTAACTCGCGCGCACGCGAAACATAACATTTTACTAATACGAGCTGGTATAGTATATCTACGCCGACGATTTTCCCCTCCGCAAACGGATGTTTTCATAAACGTTTGGACATCGCGGGCGTGTGTGTGTACGTGTATGTACGGGTGGGTACCTGCGTTTCGCCGCGGTCACGCGAAAACCCAGCTCGGCGCGGCGGCGGGCGTGATCAATGCCGTCGGATCGAAATAATTTATGTGAGCCGTATATCACCTGCGCCGCGGCCGCCATCCCCCTCGGTCTAAAAACACATATATTCGCTCTCGGAAAATAATGTATTTTTATTATACGCGCGCGCGCAAATATTTATAAATATATATTTATATTTTTTATTTTTTTTTTACACGCGTATCGAAAGTCCACCTATACACCCGCCGGGCAATAAAACGATAATCGAAAAAACCAGAGCCCTCTCTCCCGCGCGCCGTCGCCGCCGCCCCTACTTTTGATAACTACCGCGCGCCAAGACCGTGCGGGGGTTGTAAGCGAGCGGTTTCACCCCCAACTCTCGGTCCCGTTTTCAATTCGAACAATACGCGACCGGTCGCTTTTAAATTAAAAAACATCGAACCAGATCATAATAACAATAATAATAATAACGGATGCTTAATAATATATAAATAATATTATAATATACGTTTCTATTACGCGACGACGTGAAACGCAATCGATCGATTGAAAACGGCACGAATTCGGTCGGTATTTCGATTTTTTTTTTTTCTCCCTCCGAGTAATAACATTTCAATATCATCGTACGATTAGTTTCCAATCGAAAAATTATTATAATAATAATATACTCGAAGGGTGTGCACTGCGTCTGCGTCTGTGTGTGTGTGTGTGCTCGACAACATCGACGTACGTATGCGAATAAGAAGGGTGGGGGAGGGGGAGAAAAACTCGTGTTTTATTCCGTACGTCACGTTCCGTACAGAGCAGTTACGCGAGATCGGACTGCGGACGCGTTGGCGTATATTTTCATTCGGTGGGGGAACACACAACCTCTGACCGCGTTTTCTTTCTATAAATCGTTATTTGTAGGATTCGAAAAATGACAACGCCCCGCCGCCGCCGCCGCCGCCGCCGCCGAGTAGTTTTTACCGAATGCCGGAGTCTCGGGTCGCGCGCGAGTTAAATACAGCCGAAACAACTAACAATAATAAGTCCAACACGATACGAAAACAATTTACGACGAGTCGATTGTTTGTATTTTCGTCCGAGTATAGTTCTATTCGAATCGGGGGGGGGGGGGGGGAACATAACGTTTTATAGCTGCTAGAGTGCGAATAAAAATGGATTTCAATAAAAAAAAAAAGAAGAATATCATTATAGAACACACAAAACAATACCGTGCACGGATCCAAGCTCCCCCCGCCCCTCGAATTTTTACTAAATTACTACTACCACGATTATACAATTAATAAAATTTGCAATGCCATAATAATAATATGTAATTTCATTCTTAAAATATTGTTAGAAAATTTAACTTGGCTACAGCTCACCGTACATTTATATCGTATTTGTATTTATGCGCCTCTTTGTTTGAAAAATAATGAGCACCACTAAACAGGTCCGCGTCCGCTAAAATTACTTTAAAACAAATTCCAAAAAAAATAACCAGTATTGAAATAAAGTCTCGACATGATATTTTACGCAATATTTGTGTGATAACAATATTTGCTATATTATATTTACGCGAACCTGTTCGGCGTGGCCCATTTCGGTCTTTTTGAAGAAACAAACAAACAAACAATAATAATAATAATAACAATAATAATCACGTGACAATGGGACGAACGCGTATTTTCCCCGTAATTGGTCGCGTTGCATTAGCCCTTTTCTTGTCGATTGGGCATAGTTTAATGTAGCATGTAAGTCGCTTTTTTCTCTTTACTACTGTACTAATATACGAGAGCGTCATTAACGTTTATTATACGACTCTGGGTGCTGCGCGCCGTACGCCTCCTATTAGATATTATTACCGTTCACGTGTCAGTAAAAAATCGACCGTATTTCTATGGTTAAAACCGTGAACGACGAGCGAAAAAAATATCAAAGTCGTGCGAGACGACAACGTGCGCGTCTCGTTCGCAATGGTTGTTTCGGATAAAAGAAATCCGTTCGAATCGGCCCGACGACGACGACGCGACGATAAAAACGCGGATCGCGATCGTTTTATTTTTCCGATACCACGCGAGACATTATAATAATACGTTTATTGGCGGACTCCTACTACTACTACTACACAAGTGGTGCACAGTTATTCTCACCGCCGCCGACACACATGTATAGTGTATACGTACAATGTATTTTGAAGAAACCTATAAATAGAGGTGGCTGACGGGCGGCATTATATAGTTTTTATATTGACACATGGTTGGCACCATAGTAGGTCAATGGTGGCTAAAATACCGTATACACCTGCCAAGTCGAATATGCAACGGTAGTTACTATTTCACGACCATTATTATTACACACACACGCGCATGAGTCACACGTGTATGTTACAGTACACGTACTTACCGGCGAGATTTATACGTAGCGATCATGATGGCTTATTTTTTATACGTTATTAGTGGTCGTCGTAGGCCCCCGAACGAACAAAAAAAAAAAAAAATCGAACCTTTTGCGCTCCCCCCCCCCCCCCACCGACTGCTGAACCTCCCCGACTCTGCCATTATATCCTGTACGAATTGGCCGCTACCGAACGAAATAAAACGAAATTAATTCATGTTGCACGTTAAAGGTCATGAAAACGTTGGCAAAATGAGCTTACGGTTAAGCCGCTTAGGTTTATATGCTTCTCTTGCGTCCTCATCAAGGATAGTTTCTCTCTCTCTCTCTCTCTCTCTCCGTCTCTCTCACCCTTTCTTTCTCTCTTCCCTTCCGCGCAGCCCTTAAATAGGGTCACTACTGGCCAAGAGTTTCCACTAATAACGACCGTGTCGTTGCATAGTAGTGTTAATTGCATTCGAGGACATCAGCCCTACACACATCTTTGAAATATTTTCCCGGACGAAATAACTTTTTATGGACGTAGCAGAATTTTATTAATAATAAAAGTAAAACTAGTCCAAAACGTTATCACGCGTTATGCATACCTATATACGAATTATCCGAGTGATGATGAAAAAATAAATATATAATAATATACACTTTGTAAATTATCGCTCGTAACGATTCAGTGTTGATTATTATTTTGAACGCGATTACCGAAACGGGCGATTGATGATTATAATTGGCCTTTTTAATTTGAGACTTACGGTACGCGAAAACGATTTCGAGTGAGAAAAGTGTGATGGGTCGGCTACGAAAAAAGTTAGCACATTTCCGTATTTTTATAAATATATTTCAGCTAAATTGGATTATTCGAACGTTTGTAAAACAAAAAATTTGGGACCATGTATTTCCGAAATGTTTTCGTTGGAGAAAAATCGACTTACAAGGAACTTTTTTATCATATGATTTTCGAGAGTTTTCGACGAGATAAAATTGACGTTTTACGAGGGGGAAAAAAACCCCGAGAAAACTCAAAAACTTTAAACGTCTAAACTGTAACAGAAAAATAGGTCAAAATCTTTTGACATTTGTATCGACTCTAGAAAATGTTGATATAAATATTCGGTGAAAATTTCAAGTCCTTGCAATCGACACTTTATATAGTTACGACGAAAAAAAAAGACGTTGTCAAAAGCCGGTCTGCCGTTTTTTCTGTTCGTTTTCGTCTGTTTTACTTAACTTTTAAACTGTAGGGAAATTCGAAAAATGACTTATCGAAAGCACTAATAAGCTCTGGTTTACTTCCAGAAACCAATACTGAAGTTGAATATCGTACCATATTTTTGAATACTTATCATGACGCGAAAAAAAAAATAATAATAAGCCAGAAAATCATATTTCCGATTGTATTAAGAAAAACAAAACAAAAGCGCAAACGCACGGTTTATTTTGAATTCAATATAATAATATTATACAGATTTTCAACCCGACTTTCGAAATAAAGAAACGTTTTCGTCGCACAAATAAAATATACGAATGAGGAGATCTAACGTATGAAAATCGAAAGCAATTATTCGTATCCACAACGATCGCGATAACTGAAATCATATTTCGCAAATCTTTTATTACTTATTTTCAATACTTTTAAATATCACGAGACTATTGAAATTTTAATTTACAATGACAACACGTCGGTAAATCGAATGTTTTTGAAATTTTTACAAAAATAGGGAACAAGTACGTCGTAGTAACGAACGGGAAACCAGAAAGAAAGAAAAAGATACAACGTAAAATCAAACACTAAATGTATTCATTGAACTGGACGGTCGTCGTATGGGTTAAGATTAATCCTCAAATACAAAGTTGCAAAACCTCCTGCGTGCTAAATAAGTTATTAGGGCGTCAACATTGATGAAGTTATTAATCATGACTGAAAGTTCCGACTGTGTTAATCTCGTATATTTAATACGGTCCGACCGACAAAGAAATTCATAATAAATAATACACACTTCGCCGACATTACAAACCCACTATTATCAAAAAGTTATTCAAAGTATTTTTAAATTAATTTTATGCTTACTAGCATTTTATATGATAGTACGACGTTTGATAATAGAATGATTTTCATATTATATTGCTGCAACGTATAATATGTGTATTTTAAGTTCGGACAAAAAACCAAACGGCGTAGTTCGGTTGTCCAAGTACTACATTTACTGTCGAAAACTAGTTAATAAATGAGTGAATAATAGAATGTTTTGACAAAACAGTCGTCTAAATTATAAAAATTAAAAAAAAAAAGCTCGTCTATTCAAGTCGTAACGTGGATTTATAATAATATTTATATACAATGTCAAATGAAATTTTAAACTCAACTATGATATGTCGACGGTTAATGTTATTCGATATATCAAAATGTTTCTCAATAAATTATAATAATCCGCGTAAAGATTTAGAATATTGTTTTCAGTATAAAACGTATACGTCAGAACAATTTTTTTACTAGAATCATACAAATGATAATAAAATGCACACGAAACGACAGCAATAGAAAAAATTAAAATTGTTCTTCAATAATAAATCTTCGTTAAAAAAAAAAAAAAAATCACTCGAATCCTAGTTCGATTTTCAACGTCAAAAAAATACCTTTGAATATGACTCGAAACACTGGAAATTAAATTTTGTTAAAAAAACTAATTTCAAAATTCCGAATACGAAACATTTTTAATTAAATTGTTGTAATTATTTTTGCGACGGCAAAGTTTCAAACATTAATTTGACCTTAAGACTTTTAAACTAGTGTTTTATTTCGTTTAATTCAAACGATAAAATTTGTCTTTTTATAGTGTTTTGTTGAACAAAACCAAACGTAGTGCGCGCTTATTCGTTTATTTTTAACGTCGTCGTGTAGAAAAACCTAAAAACATCATGTTTAATGTACACGCGGTTAAATCTTTACCGAATATAATATTATGTTTTATAAATATATAATATTAATATAAAGGCGTTGTATAAAAAAATGTAAATATAAACCCGTTCATTGAAACGAATTTATTATATAGAGCGGTTTAAAAATAAAAAAAATACACTGACGAACACTGTCGAATCGTTGAAGTCTTGACGATGTACTTAAATGCTCGAATGCTCGAGGCGTCGTTCTACAACACCGTCGACTATTAATTTTCAATATAATATGTAATAATTAGGGCAGTGAAGTTATTGCATTAAAAAACACACTAAATTGATTGCATTATTTTATTGCACTACAAATGATTTTTTTAAGTTTTCAAAATCGAATGATCGTCTGTTATCGCACAATAAATTTCTGTGTATCGGGAGAAACTTCTTTCTACGTCAGTATAGTTGTTATTGGCGCGCACTTGAAATATTGATAATAATTGAGGTACGAGTTTTTATCTTAACGACCAAAATGCGATAATCGCTAAAAATAGTTGAAATTGCAGTTCAATTAAAAAAATCGCCAAAATTGCATTTATTGCAATATATTTTTTTTTTTTTTGTTTAAATTAAGAGTTTAACGAAACATATTAATATTTTAAGCTCACTCGGCAATAAATATAATTATTTAAAAAAAACATGCAAATGCAACAACTTCACTGCCCTAGTAATAATAAATCTCTATTTTCGTTTGTCGTCTCGTATTTCCTTAATGTTCTGAACCGCGAGTATGAATAATAGTATACCGTACATATAATGGGGTGTGTCGTGTGCGGTCAGCGTCTAGACTCACTGCTGCAGCCGTCGCGACGGTGACGGTTAGTCATCAGATGGCCAATAATATTATGACCGTTATCGCCGTGATAATAATATTATGTCAATCAACCGTATTGTCGCGAAGAGAAGAAGAAGAAGAAGAAGCAAAAAAAAAAAACAATCAAACCGACATCCGAATGCGAGCGCGGGGGAGGGGTGAGGGGTAGAAAAAAACGAAGAGGACACACTCACAATAACGGCGGCGCGGCGCAGTCTCTTACTCGGAGTGCGCAGAGATAACGACGACGACGGCTCGGCACAAAAAGCCGGATATAATTACAACATTACACAATGCTCTTATAAGCTCGTCATCGTCACGCGTGGGCGTAGGGGTGGGTTTTGCGACAAGGGAAGAGCGGAATTTTGACACGCACTCGGTCGTGTGTGTGTGTGTGTGTGTGCGAAACGGGTCCGCCGCCGTCCATTCATCCAACGGCGCGCCCTTATAACCACCCTCCGGCCTATTGGCCGGTCCACGATTCTCTACCCCTAACCGCGGTTATCGCGAAGGCTGGACCGGTGGTCAGGGGGTGGAGAGGGGGGGATGATTAATGGTTCGAAAGCTCTCGCGAGCGCTCGATATATATACATATTATAGTAAACACACACTCGCACGACGGCTGCTGCACACTGATATATAGAGGTATTAACGCGTTGGGCGCCGCGCCGCCACCGCTCGAGTGTCTTGAAAATCATTTTATTATTACGCGCACACGAGTGCAAACAATACTTGCATGGTATACTATACGTGTTTTACCGCCTTGTTGGACCGACAGCGCGACCGACGTCGATTGACGACTACGACCGAGTCCTGCGAATTTAGTCCCCCCCCCCCAAGTCTCCGGACGACGCGCCGGCTACACGCGGCGGCAGTTTCGTCGTAAAAACGTTCTCGTCGACTCGTACGTCGATTTAGTTTATAACCGAACGGTTTCATCGACATTTCGTGAAAAAACAAACGTGAAAAACCTCGATATTCGGTGAAAATTTCAAGTCATCGCGATCAATACTTTTCGAGTTACGATAGAAAATAAAAATTCGTCGAAAACCGGAGTGCCGTATTTTTTTTTCCGGTTTTCATCGGTTTTTCACCATCATAGAACTTTGGAAAATTCAAAAAATTACTCGTTTCACTCAAAATCTATTGTGATCAGAGACAATAAAATATATAACACGAGATAAAAAAAAAACACAATGTTTTTATCAATAAAATTATCGAATAAAGTTTAGAATTGGTTTTACGAATATGAGATATTATTGTTATATTTAGTGAGTTTTTGGAACACTCTTTAGTTTTTATTTCACGTCTATTGACTAGGATTGTTTTTTTCATCGGAACACCGACACGAAATCAAGTATTTTAAATAACGTAAGTTTCATTGTAGTTGAAAAACACTGTACATTATACGTTTGAATTGCATTTAAAATGAATATTAATTCTAAAGAAATAATGCTATTAACGATTTTATGGTTATTTTTCTCTCTTTTTTTAACTATAGGAATTAAACTAATTAAAGTATTAAATTCCAATATATGAACAGTTTAGCAGATAAATTTAATTGATAATTATTTTTACAGACTCGATACTATTATCTACTGTCAGAAGAAAAAAAAAACGGAGTAAATAATTTCACAAAGTAGCAGGTAATTCCGCATTAATTTTTTGACATAACACATTTGAAATTAAATCTGAATTGTTTACGCGTTAATATTGTATTAAGCGCTCATAAAGAGCTCTGAAATTATTTTCCAAACACATGTATTCAAATTGTTTTATAAACTTGGCAGAATACAATCTTATAGTGTCGATTATTTTAATACTCATCTGTGTTTTTAGTGTCTTTGAAAGTATTTTCAAACTTTACTATGATACTTTTAACGATTTATAATTGATCTACGACATTAAAACGTTGTTTTTTTAAACTAGTTATAATATCGTATTAAAAGAAAGAAAATAATAATTACATAATATGATCAACGATGAAAACCTGAACGGTTTTGTTGGTAAACTAATAAGAATTATAATAATACTATTATAGTATCTATAATGAAACTAATTAAAACATATTTCCCGGTTCCTTTCAAGGATTTTTAACTATTCAATCATATAGTACCTACGAATGAACTTTCTTTTTGGAATTTTCTAGTCTAAAGCAGCAAACGTGGAATTTTTAAACACAACCCTTTTAACTGAAAACAGAGGCGTATACTGGGGGAAAAATATAAAAATACATATCATTGTAAAATCAATACGTTCTCAACACACTCTACTCGGAACGTAGTAAAAGGGAAAAAAAAAAAATAATAATAATGCTAATCACGAAGAACAATTGAACACTCCTGAGACAATATACCATTATATTATGATCGTCGGACAAAAGAACGACGGTACTTTTTCTCTCTACCTCTCTCTCTCTCTCTCGCCCACACACACTCGGGCGGCTTTTTATTGGTTTTCTCGACCTGTCAAAACATATTTGGGTACACTGTTTAACGTTTACATTAATAACGACGGAATAATACACGTCTTTTACGTATAGCGCGTTAAAATCGCGTTAAAATCTAGTAATAGATTTAGGAGATTTGTGTTCATATACGTAATACGAGTGGAACGATATTTATCTATTTCGTAAAATAGATCAAGACGAAAAGAATAGTGAAAGCATTGCGATTGTGTTTTGAAATCGTCGTAGATATTATGTGGGGCTGGAAGAATTTGTAGGGTAATTCATGCACGCGACACGATAATACGAGTATATCGAATTTTAATTAGTTTTTTTTTTCTTTCTTTCTTTTAATTGACGATTTTATGGAGAAACGAGTTTATTGATGTTTATTTTTTTTTCTTCGATCGCCCGTTTATTTATATACATATACATATTTCTATCGACCGATAAAGCCTGAACTAAAAAGGTTTCACGCATCGAACGGCCATTGAAAGGAAATTTCATTGAGAACGACCATTTTAACCGACAACGCCCACGCTCTCGTCAATTCATTCATCTCGTCAACGCTACGCGCTAATGGCGCATTTAATAACGCGACATTGTAGACCCGTGGTTACGGTCCGTTTGATTTTTCAATAATCGAAAATATAATTAATATCGCCGTCTCCTGTACGAGTCGCGATCCTTAAAGGACAGACCGCCAGTTTACTATTTGTCACGTCACGTTCGTATCTCTCGACACCGCGCCGTCTCAAATTATTTTAGTTTTATTTTTCCACCGATCGAAAATATTTTATCATAAAGTTACCCGTTTGTTATTTTTACTTTCTTTCGATATTTAATTAAAAAATAGTAACTAAAAAATTATTTGTTTGCAAAAATATAATACATACTTTACTGAACACGATCAAACGAGTTAAAATTGAAATAAGTTTTCGACGGTTGTCCAACTCTACAAACTATTATTATTATGTGAATATTAAATATACTAGTACATAAACGTGTCGACAATATACAAATATATTTTATTTAAATTACTCGGACTCGAATTCTACAATCATCTAAGAATACGTACAAATTAATACGAGTATATTATAAAAAGAGTGAGTGGTTAGCACTAGTTTTAGATTTCGAGTGAAATCTATTGATTTTACCGCGACGTGTGTTTGTTATTTATTTTACTTTAGTTTTTTGTTCTTTGTGTGTGTGCCTCTTTCGAATTTCCCAACATTTCGAAAAACTGATTATTTCGTACTTGATATATAATTTAGTTTTGAATTATTAAAAAGAAAATCCAAAAAGCTCCATGGATACATTGTATTACAATGTCTTGAACATTTCGGAGTTTAACGTAAGAGTTATGCGCCGGGACTTGTACTACTTGAAAATGTTGTTTTTTTTTTTTTTTTTTTTTAATTAGTTTCAATTCTCCGAGGTTTATCAAGAATTCAAATCGTAGTAGAGCTCGTTTGATCATGTATTCTTAAATTACGTTAAACTACGTTATCTATGCGATTTAAAATGATAATAAAAATTTCAGATTCTAAAATTTCTCCCGTCAATGAATTCGTTATTAAATCATTCTGTTTATCATTCTTTTGTACGATTTCGTCGTATCTCGGTAATTTTCCGCAGAAAAAAAAAAAAAGAAACAGAAAAAAAGAGTATAAATTATTATGATGAATATCGTTATGAAGAGGCCTGTTTGTGACATCAAGCTTATATATAATTTCATTATAAAGAGACGTTCTTGAAAAATAACTACCGTCAAAAATATATCGATAAATAATTAATATCTTTTACGAGCCGAAAACAGTAATACGAAACCGCTGGAAATATTATACAACAACAACAACAACAACAACTACAGAATACGAAAGGTATAGTATTTTTCGAAACAAAGTTTATTATCGAAGACGTTTAGTCGTTTTTTGAATTTCAAAGCTTTGGCGCGCAAAAAGTGTTTTCTCAAATATCAGTTTCTCGTTGTAATCGCAGCCGTTTATTCTCAGTTTTTTTTTCCTCGTCCGATATTATTTTAATTGACTAATTTACACAGTTTCACACTAATTTCACCACAGTTGGATTTGTGACGACGACGGCAAACGACAAAGAACCTTCTCGTCGATATTGGATACCGGTTGAATTGAACTTTACCGTCTAGTTTTTTTTTTATAAACTGTCGTATTGCGTAAATATCTAATATTACGTATCAAATAATATAAAAGCGACGTGTAAAATAATAAAACCGTTTAGCAACGTTGTTGTTTTATTGATAACGCGCGCTGCGTCGTCGTCGGGGGAACGACGACGGACACGTCTGGGTGAAAAATCATTTTTACCGTGATTTAATAACAATAAATAAATATAGCGGCGGCGGATAGGAGAGAATCGGCCGCCGAGAGTGACTGACGGACACGCGAGACACCGTCGTCGTCGCGCGTCGTCTCGCACGCTATCCGTCAAAGAGCGCCTGACAAATGAACCTCTACGGCCGCGAGACGCGCCGCGCCGCGCCGGTGACCTGGGGCCCCGAACGATATTAATGATTACACATTATGGAGGTATATAATATTATTATGTAACGGGAGGAAAAATATTACTCGAACAGTCCAAAAAAAGAAACGTCTCCTTAATAAATTCCATAACTTTTTAAAGGACGGACGGACGGACGTGTCCCCGGACATTTTAATACGACGACGACGACGGAATAATATTCCACGCGCAATACGTTTCGATTGTCAACCGATGTGACGTATTTATAAGCCGCGCGCACTATATAGTACGAAATGTTTTCGACAAGGTATTTCTGTTGAATATATACGTCGTATGCGTTCAACCTCTCTACGTATGTATATTATGACATATTATGTAGAAAACTTTGAACGTCTGCCCCGGCGGCGGCGGACCGCGAGAAAAAAAACAAAATTTTCGATCGCAAATAAACGCGCGTGTTTCATGTTTATACGAGTATGTACGACCGAAATGAACGTGTTCCTGCAGACCGATCGTGATTTCCTTCGCCCTTTCGCGGGTTTTGATAATATTTCGATATTTTTTATTTTTTAGTTTTACATAATACCTAGTAAAACCTCTCTCTAAAAAATTAGTTTTCCGGTCGTAGAGAGGTGGAAAAAAAAATTATACTAGGAAAACCTGTAATTTTTCTTTAAATAAATCAAATATCATTATGAAAATTGTTCGTTTCCGTTTAGTTGAGGTTCCGTCATAGAGAGGTTTTACTGTATACGTAAATACGTTCGTTTTTAATTTTAATTATCGAGACGACCAGCAAATGCGTACGCAGACATCGGGTACCTGCTATGTATCTATAAATACTAGAACTCTGTTCTAGGAATTGTTTCAGCTCTTACTGTTTTAAATATAGTTTTTTTTTCTTTCAATAATGACTACCTATTGTTATTGTTATTACCGCTGTTCCTTTGTTTTATTTATAATCTTGATAAACAATCGAAACGACAAACAGAATAAATACCCACGGTGGCCGTAACTAGAGCAATATACCATATTTATTTAAATAAGCTTTAAAATATAAAATAAATACATATATTTTATATTGAATTTAATTTTTGAACGTTCGTGAAAATAGTTTATGACTTTTCCGCTATAGTACACAATACGTACTATATTGTTGAGAAAATGTATGAAGAATTTCAAAAACAATTTCAGGTCCTATAGTGATTGAAAACAAAAATATCGACCACGAGTTCAAAAAAAAAAAAAAAAACGGGGGAAAAAATTGAATTATTCATATTTTTAACGAACTTATCAGAATTTGAAATTTTAAACGCTTATAATATTAATATTAATAAATTCCTCGTTTTACTCGGAATCTAAAACGTCGCGATTAACATAAAGTACGAGAGTACACGTTAGTCCCGAATCACAAAGATCGTATATGTAACCATGTGGGAAACAGCTTAAAAATAACAAAAACGGGCGTGTCGTCTTTTTATTGAAAAAATAAAAAAATAAAACCAATCTCTATGGGAAAAATGAAAATTTTCAAACGCGTTTAAAGAGATAAAACACACAGTAGGTATTGAACATTAGTTAAAATACGAAATCAAAAGCAAAAGCAAAAAAAAAAACCCAGTAGATATAGGAAGAGTAATAACGATTTTCCACTCGACCACACGCACAATACTATTCTTATCTCGGTAATACGGACATTCTTCTGAAAACGAAAAAACGTACTGTTCCATCACGTGTGTGTTTTTGACAGTTCTGTAAGTTCCTCCGACGGATATATATATATAATATATAAAAAAGATCGTTTCTTTTTATCGGAAATTATTGGAAAATAATATTGCATATAAATGTCCGACTGTATAAAAAACAAAATCGATTCGGTTCAAAGCAAACGTGACAATAACTATATCGATAAAACTGCATAAACACTCTACTGCTACAATACTGCAAAATAGTAATAATATTAATAATGCACACACAAACACACACACACACGTGACGTCGTATCCTTGAAATTATCAATACTTCGTTATGCATATTGCATTATACTCGGACGAAATTTCCTATTTAAGGAAGTCGAAATCAATCGTGATTTATTGGGTCGTCAATGAAACCGGAGCTAACGAACGACGACGTATTATAGATAATCATTCTACCTTTTGATAAACTTGCAGCAGCCGGCACGAGGTGAACACGCCTGGAAATTCCTATTCCAAATAGAAAACATAATATAGGACGACTCCACGAGAGACGATGAGAACGAAAAGATAAAATGAAAAGTTTACTCTCGGAATTTAAATAAATTAAATAACCATACCGATGTAGAATTTCAATACGCGAGAACCGTTTTAGTATTTATTTATTTTTTTTGTCATTTGAATCATTCTCGCTGTATTTTTTCTGATTTTTTTTTCTGACCTCTATCGATAATAAAACGTAAAATACTTAAATCGTATCACTCAAGTAAAATATAATATCGTATGTTTTGAAATTGTCGACAACACTCTTGTGTCCTGCCGAAATAAACGGTCGCGTCCTGTATACATTTTCGTTACTACTTTTGACCTTTGAACAAAATCATAAGGTATTTTCGAGGGTTCTAATTCCCTAAGGGACAAATTTCATTAGAATTTGACGTTTGCCGTTGTGTTTTAAAGATCATTTGGGCAAGATTCCAGTATTGATTTTTCAATATAATGTCAAAAAGTATATTTTTTTTTAGAAAACGTTTTAGGGAAAAAAATTGTAACCAACTCGTAAATACCTCACTAGCACGCCACTAGTAAACCTAATGGACTAATTGAAAATATTGTTTACACAAGTTTTATAATTAATCAAATAAATAAAAAAAAAGTCATAGATATTATTTTTTTCCATGAGTTTTTAAATTCTTTACGAAACGTTTCGAATTTATCAAGAAGAACTTGACTATATTATATTTTATACTAAAATATTAATACAAATTGTACGTCGCTACTCGCGAATTGCCTTTTCAAAAACAACATTATTTCATAGAATATTTTCCTCGAAGTAATTTCAAACGCACTTGTTGGTAAACGTTTTTAAGTAACTGCAATTTACTGCAGTGTATTATTTGCGTAATAGTTTAAATAGAAAACTTTACACATTCTGTGTAAAAAGTATTGTGTTGCACACGTCAATTTGTGCGCGAACACATTTTGTCGATATCGTACGTAGGTAGTTTCAAAGTTTTAAGCTTTCCAAGGCAAACGTGCAGCACGCTTCTTTGTTTCTATAAAAATATGGTACAAAGTGACGTAATCGAATTCCGTTCTTAAATAGTTCCCCCCGTGGAGTTACGAGGAGCAACGTTAAGTGCGCTACTCGTTAAGTGCTAATTTTAGGTTTTTAATATCAGGGGGAGAGGTATTATGCTCGCAAGATCGTTGAACGACACGCCGCCGCCGAGGCCGAGGCCGGCCGAAAGAAAGTGGTGGAGAACGAGAGAGAGAGAGAGACTTTTAGAATGATCCGATACGTTTTTTTGAAAATAATGTCGCGGGCAAGTGATTTTAATAAATACACGTCGATGTGAAAAAGAAGTGAAGAGGGCACTTTACAGTTATCGTTGTGTTTAAAAGAAGAAGAAGAAGAAGAGTCGAGTGGTGGAACTCGGTCGCGACAAAGGAGAGAAGATAGATTAACATTGACCGTGTTTAGAGCAACGGAATTTCTGTTGACATTTCGAATTGAACACACTCGCTGTCAATCCACGTCCAACTGGAATTTCACTCCCAGTAGATTTAGTAACCCTATCCGACAAACAAGCATGCAACAATAGAATGACATGTGGAGGACGGCGGGAATGATGAATTTTCATTGAAATGTTAAATCACAGTAAAATTTAATAAAACGCTCGGTGTCTCGCGATGCCGAGAAAGATAAAAAAAAAAATAAATAAAAAATAGTCCTCCAAAAGAGTCGTATTAATTGCTTATCAATGTTGTCAAACGGGTATACTATATTCGATTAATCGAACACGCGTGAACAAATCAAATATTATAAACTAAACGTTTGGATTTCTTCGATCGAGATTTATCAGCACCGACACGGAATGAGAAATATCCGCGCGCGAATAGTATCGTATATATAAAAAAAAAAAAAAGGAAAAAAAGTCGCGTTTAATCATTAGAATAAAACATGAAATATAAATGAGGTCGGAATAATATCAAATTCTCCTTGAACAGACTCGAGTAAAGAGAATATTACACACTTTACAAAGCGCCTACACATTTAATGATATACTATTATGGCGGAGTTTTTATTGAGAGATGTTTTTTTTTTTTTTACTGAGAGAATTTTTTTTCACCAGGCAGTTGTTTACATACTTACAGGGGTTTTGTTAAAGACTAATACGTTGTTATAGCACACTAATAACTTCTAGTACATATATATATATACATATGCATATAGAGTCAGTTATACATTTGTCACTCGTGACATTTCCGTACATGTGAACAGTATATAATGATGCCTCAACGCCTCTCCTCTCATATGCAGCCGAAACAAAGATTTTCGAAATAAAAAGCGTCGATAAAGAATTGAGCGAAATGTGAAAATAAAAACCCTCCTCGAGGGGAGGAAAAATCGCGCGCGAGCATACTAATTTGACAGTTTGATAAAAAAAAAAATCAATAATCTTTATTTCGATTCGGCAATAATAATAATACACGACCGTTAATACAATACGATAATTACGTGGCGTTCGACAGAAAGGTAAGAAAAAATATGGAAAACGAGTGAAAAGCATTTTCAATCGAAAATAAAAATAGAGAAAACTGCTGGAAGAAAAAATAATATTATATTATTTTAACCGGCTAGTATGTATACTGGTTAAGAAAGGTAGACCGAGTCACACTTATATGGTATTTTTAGTTGCTATAGAAAAAATAATGGAAAATCAATGTTTAGCTCTGAATTGAAAAGTTTGTCCGCGACAAGAGTGTGGAAGAAAAAAAACACATTTAAAAACACGTTATCGATGATATTGTCATTTGAACTGTCCGCGTTTCGGACCTACCGCGTACGGACAATGTGTCATTTTTAATTTTATCGATTTTTTTTTTTATTTCAACTCGGGCTTTGTCTTTTCGCGTGTTCTACATTGATTTTATCTCGAATTATTTTTATTTTTACGAATTATATTGTATTGTATATTTTGATATGTTTAGATTTTTATTTGAAAATTTCACGTACCTATTACGAAATTCTCAGCTCGGTTAAAATATTATATAAATACTGTTTATTTGAAAAGTGCTCGTGTACAATGTGAAAAATACACAATAACGTGAAATAAATAAAATGGGTTATTTATCATAGTCGCACTGATTGGTTAAAAATAGAATAACGTGTTTTTTCGCGCAAACGACGAAATAAACAATTTTAACATGATTTCGTCTGAATATAAACGAAAAAGATACGGATGTTACAGAACTCGGAAACGTAAAATTAAATTTTCGTTAACATTTTAATCATTTGATAATAATATTGCTCACGACGATTGACATGAGCAAAACAACTTGAAGAGAACAAAACAGAAATACTCATTTAGTTTGAAATTATTATTAATTTAACAAATCGACGTGCAATGGAATGTATCGAAATGGTGTCATAGAGAATAACATTTTCAAATAACGCAGTAGGTAAAACGAGTCAAGTTCACCCCAAACGTTTGACCTCGTGTTCAGAAGAAGTTATAATTGTTTTTTTTTTTTTTTAGAACTTCAACGACTTATTATTTCATTTTATAAAATCGTATTATAACCATAAAATATCCATCAATAATCCACAATCGACAAAACGAATTATTCCAACTCGATAACTATGATTCTTGAAATTTAACTTGAAAAACTTACCAAGTTATGTTTGATACCGTCGATTCTTCTAGTCTTGATGTAATCTAAAACAAACATTAATACAATATTTTAAAACACATTTTTTAATTATACTGTAAAAAAAAAATGTACGTGTCATACACGGTTTATAGCATTTATAAATAGAAACATTTTTTTTTTATAACATATTCGTTAATTCTCAAGCCACTAATGATACTAAAACGTAAATTTATTTTATAATTTATTCGCTTGAAATACAGAAATGAGATATTAACGTGAGACTACCAACTGTTGTAATGCCTGATTATGAAACGCAATAAAACATTATGAAACATTTGGTCAGGTTGAAAAATTTCAACAACAAATATTATTAGTACCTAGTAGTAGTAATGATAATAATAATAATTTCGAACGGAAGACGCTATCCTTTGACAACTAAAAAAAAAAAAACGTGTATGTACATGCGTATGTATGCGAATACGTGCGATTATTATTTTTCTTTAAATACGTTTTTTAAAATGGCGATTTTTTCCGTCAAAATTATACGGTAAAATCCACACGAACAAAACGTTCCGTTTCGTATAAAGTTTATACAACAAACATAAGTCAAATTATGGCTATTGGCCGCGTCCCAACGAGAGCGTTCACAATATGGCAGTGCGTAAATGGTACGCTTTTAAGCATATAATACGACTATGTACTATATAATAAACCCCGAGCGCGAGTGTTTGTGCGCGACAGTTCGCGCACGATAACTACTGTACGAGTAGAGATATATACGTATGTATTAATATACGACAGAAACTAACTATTAAAACCGGGATTTCGAGCGCAAGTTTGACGGGATTACCGCTGAAAGAATCGCCTCGAAATCAACTGAAAAAAAAAATCTACTCGTTTCCCAAGGCATTGTACCCGCTCGCTAATATAGTCAGTATAGTCGCCATTACTTTGCGCGCCAAAAGCCGCATATCTATAAGCTCCGGTTTTTGTTTTTTTTTTCTGTGCTCGGCATATTTATAATATTTTATTTTTTTTCCACGCCGAAGGTGAGTTTTCGAGAAATTATATTTTATTTTTCGCTTTCATTTTTCATTCCGCATTCATAATTCATTATACTGTTGTTTTCCTTTTTATAATATAACACCAACTCTTAGTCCCCGGAATATCCAAAAACCGGTACCCGAAAGACGTGATAATAAATTGCAGTGAAATAATAAAAAAAATACACGCCTTGTGTTTTATCGCCGGCGGTGGAGAGGTTTTGACAAGACAGTTCCGTCACCGGTTAGCTTTAACTTTAACTACATAAATGGGTAAACATTGCTTGTTACACGAGTATAGATCGAGTAGTTTTGACTTGGGTTAAATGTAAATAATATTTTCACCAAAAAAATCGAATTTAAATCGAAAAAATCACCGCCACCGTGTTAACATGTCGCGTATACGTACACGTTTTATTATATAGACTCGTGTGGAGAGGTATCCTAAATGAACGATAAACGTTAGTCGGTCGTTTGTTGAAATTTCTTTTTCTTAGAAATTCCAAAGTCAAATGACCACAATAATTGAGATTATTTTTAATCTTTAAATATTATAGAACATTTGAATAAATCAACATTTTATAATAAATAAATCTATATATATATAAAAATGGAGACAAAAAATTGGAAATTGAATCAGTTGAGAACGGCTGGGCCGATTTGGCTCAAATTTTTTTTAAATGATAGAGAATGTCGGGGAGCGGGTTTATAGCATAAATTATGGAGAAAATTAACCCTAAGGGGTAAAAATGGAAAAAATCCTGAGTCAATGGAGCTTTGTGGTATTAAATTTTGTCAATAGTTTCATTTAATATAGCAGAGGCCCCATGGGAAAGGATTTTTCGAAATTCGACCCCTAAGGGGGTTAAAAGGGGTAAAAAGGGTGAAACTAGAAAAATTCGCCTGGCTGGAACTGCTGGAGCTTTGAGTATGAAATTTGGGCAGCAGTTTCGTTTTATATATTGGAGACCCCATTGGAAAGGATTTTTCGAAATTCGACACCTACCGGAGTTAAAAGGGGTAAAAGGGGTAAAAATGAAAAAAAAACTGATAAAATAAAAAGTTATACTGCACACGGGCGAAGCCGGGTTATTCAGCTAGTTATTCATATTAATCGAGGACGATTTAAGACGTGATTTCGTTTTATACGTGACGGTAAAATTTAAATTATAGAATTAAAACACAGTAAGACATTTCATTTCGTACGTGAAACATGACTATACAATATGAATGTTTATCATTCAAACCAGGGAGTTATGCTTTACGATTTTACCATCATTTTATATAACCAATGTAATCAGCGTGTAGTCAAAAGTATATAATACTTTGAAAATGACGTCGTGTTCCCGCGGTAATTACTTTTTAAATAGCGGAAAAAAAATTATATTTTGTCGAAAACCGATATGCCATACTTTTTTTTTTTTTTTTTGTAATTTTACGTCAGTTTTTGTAGTTTCTAAGAAAACTGTAAGAGTAATAAAAATAATATTAATAATAACAATAACTTTCTGAATGCACGACGAGACGAAATTTAAGACGCTCGAGTTTAAGACTCACGAGTCCTAAATAATAAATTTCGTTCGGTTATTGTATACCCTTTTACCAGCTGGGATTGTGAAATACCAAAATTTCTTGCATTTAAGGCGCGCGAACGTGTTTAATAATATGATTGACTCGTTTACGACAACGTATAAAACCATTTGTCATTCTGTCGTTAGATCGCATACGAGGAAATATTCATTTTTAACTTTTACGACATTCGTCACTTTACAAAATAATTATTTAAAGCAGCAGTTTTTCCGAAATAAAAGATTCCGATTGTCTGCTACCGTTGGCACTCGGATATTTTGAAAAAAAAAAAAACAATATCAGATACGACCTTGTCGTAAATAATTAACACGAGAAAAAACATGAGAAATGTAAAATGAAATGAATTTATTATCAACGTGAGATATTATATTTTTGTTGTATGAATACGTTTTAAAAATAATTAAAAGAAGAAGTATAAGTCGATTTAGTCTATTTTTTAAATTCAAAATATAACAGAAATATTGATAAATGAAATTTAAAATCCACATATTATTTAAATCAGAGTACATAATATTATATAAATTTTTGCATTATAATATAAACACAACCCTATTTAAAATGTATATTTTAAAATGTAATAAATGAACACACGACGCGTGTAAAAAAAAAAAAAATGTCTGAATAATGACTTTGCATGTCAAATACAAATAATAATATGTTTAAAAAAAAAGAAAAGTTTATAATTATTCGACTTTCGTTTTTATTTTTTACACATTTATTCTCGATAAACGCGAAATATATTCCTTATTTAAACGATACAAGTCAGGTACGCGAGAGCGCTTTGAAAACGGACATATTATGATAATGATTTAAACGAGCGAAATCAAAACGAATAAAACATACGTACGTCGTATATTTTACACGTCGTCGTCGTGATATATTTCTAATTATTATTAAATAATATAAATGTACGCGCGGATATGTTTGAGGTCGAATATCGTAAAAGTGCAACCCCGGAAAATCAATAATATAAACTTGTCACGGTTAATTGGTATTTGTATGGGCGGTTCCATAAAATCAAAACAAATGAAATGTAATATGTACAAATGAGTGTGCATTACTGATTAGTCTGTACTGTTTACCGTCTATTTTTTACGGCCGTATCGATCTGGTGTACGGTAGTATAACACTCGTATAATTCTCGTGAAATCATAATGCGAGAGCGCGTACAATGACGAGAGTGGGATAAAAAGCGTGTCCGATTCGAACGATTTACGATCGTACGCGGGAAATCGATTCATTAGATGCCAAATATTTATCTTACAATATCATTCTATAGGTATAAAAGAACAGGCCTTTTTTTTATGTTCCCATTTTGTGACGACGCTATTTAACTTTTTCCCGTTTATTTTTTTTTCACAGAGTTGTTCCAAGCACCTTTCTGAGTGTCGTCGCGTCACGTCGCCCGATTTTCAAAATTCCACCCCTAAGGGGGGGAGTAAAAGGGGTGAAAATGAAAAAAATAAAAAGTCGCACACGGGCGAAGCCGGGTTATTCAGTATTGTAGTATAAGAATGAGATATCTTTTTTTTAACCAGAATATGTGAACTAATACTAAAAGAAATATCATTTCGAGTGGATTAATATTATTAAATCGATGGAAAAAATTAGTTTATTTCGTTTTATCGATAAAACAATGTGAAAATTCAAATATGAATAATAACACGCCAACTGTGTGTTTTTTTTTTTTATTCAATAACCTATCGTATTGGCGACGACGGTCGTAATAGTAATCATAGTAATTACGATACGGAAATTTCGGCGGGATTTATAACTCGTACACGAGTCGGTCGTTGTTGTACTCCGAGTCGTCTAAACAACGCGCGCCGTGTTCGTTTCAAAACAATTTTTCACAACCAAGAGAATATTTTATGAACCGTAAAAGCGATAGTTCATAAATCCAATCATCTAACGTAATACCATTGCCCCGACGACGACGGCTTCTGCTAGAAACACGGCAAGGTGATGGGAAAACGTCAGTTCGGTAACAACGTTTCGTATTATGTATGCAAGTGTGTGTGTGTATACGTTACGACAAAGCGCCGAGAAGCGTTCGATAAACTTGGCAAGCTTTATATTTTTAGTGTTCTATAAGAGACCGGCGGCGGCGGCGGCGGCGGGGATTACATGTGTGGCAGAAATAACAATGAAGTAACGAATGCGTGACAATAAGGAATGGAAAACGGTGTGCGCGCACATTAAAATGAAAAAGTTCAATGTACATACGTCGAACACCTGTCCGAAGACGGGGGCCCCCCCATTTGGGATTCGTCGGAAAACTTTTTAAATATTTAACCGCGCCGCCACGAGTTCGTCATAAAAAAAAAAAACAAAAAAACGGAGATTCAAAGAGTTGACTTTTTTTCTTTTTTTTTCGATTAACTTTTACAATGTACGTACACGTAATACAATTTCTATTCATTGACGTTAAATACACGTTTGGTACGACGATCTACAGGTGAGCCCCGTATACGTTGATTAATGAATTCAAATTGTTGCGTAACGAAAAACAGACAAAAATAAAAAATAATCCTGATCGATATTCACCAGTTGCATTATTTTTTTTAAAAATTCCAAAATTGCCAACAAACGCTAATTACTGACCGGCGCGCGCCGCACACGTTTAAAATTAAAAAAAAAACAAACGATATCGACCCGAATTAATAGAGCCTGAGCATATAGAGTTATTATTATTATAAAAGGAATATTTATTTTTTTTAGCCGACTATACTATTGGATTCGCAACGTCGCGTCGTTGGCTGCAAATTATACCCGCGATAAGTGTATTGCGTGATAGAACATAATTTTTAGATTTCAATACGCGGTAACGGTTATGCAAATCTATTTTAAATGGCTCTTAGGGTGTAATATATTTGTTTTGAACACGTGAACCGAGTGGGAAACGGTGACTTTAAAAAATGCCATTTTTACTCTGAGCTATTCGTCATCGGGTTGGTTTTTTTATACGCAAAACTCGTGCGGTTTAGAGTAAGTAGTAATAAATCCGAACTGGACGTGCAGACGACTCAAACGGCTATGAGACAAATCATTATCGTACGGGGTTAGGATTTATTCCGTGAAACCACTTGAATACCGACGTCGCGTCGTCGTCGTCGTTTTCGACGTAACTTATAAATCGTGGTGTCCGAAAACTGATTTTACATTAGAAATTAATAATAAAAAAAAATACAATATAGCCAAAGCGTATTGTTTTCTTCAATTCCGTCGCGGATTTTTAAACGCGAATAAATAATATCATGCGAACACTTCCGTTAAACCGTGTACGTTTCCTCGGAACATTCGTAATGAAACACGTACCTATGTCGAGTTATTTACAAGAATAGAAAAAAGAAAAGAAAAACTATCGCTAACATTCTATTAACATGTTATTGTTGTTATTATTATTATATAGCTTTTTTTTCTTTTTTTCAACAACAAAGTGGACCGACAACATAACATAAGCTATAATATATTTTGTATTACACAAGACGTCGTGGCGTACGTATGTGTTTAGTGTGTATTTCAGCGTGAAAAATAAATACTCGATTTTGCCGAAAGACGATTTTTAACCGTCAGAAAAACGAAAACGTACGAGAAGTAAATCATCGACGCGTTATTGTTCCGTTGTTTCCATCACGTGTGTGCACAGTACACATTATTATTATTAAAAGCGACTCGACGACGACGTCACGAAAATGAAAGCGCGTTTTTAGAGTTCCTCAAATTCGGAAGGAAAAAAAAAAAAACATAAACAAAAATATGACGTTCTACACATTAATAATCTCGGTGAAATATCGTTTGGCGATAAACAAAAAAACTATAAAAGCTATACGTATGGCTACTGCATGTACACGTCTGCCCGCACAATAGTATATTATAAATCACGAAAACGTTTTACAAATATTATTATTATATTGTCGCTTTTAGCGGGATTTATAGTGCGCGCAGCGTATTCGAACCGAAATGTGCTCGCCGATCGCATGTCTCGGAGACTCAAATTTGACGGGGGGGGGGGAAAAAAAAAACACGACTGCAATAATTCATTGGAAACTACACATTACTTAATATACTACCCTGCACGACGCAGAGCGTTTATACGTGTCGTGCTCTCGACTCGGCGCTTATAAATATAAATGTTCGTTCGGTATCTGATTGGACCCGAAACGTCGCGCGCCATTATCTACGACAATTAATAAAAACGGGGTACCCGGCGGCGAGCGGGAAATGGGTAGCGAGAGCGGGCGTCCCCCGAGGTGTACAATAGCGGCGACGCGCATTTCGTCTCGTACGTTCCGAGCCGGGCGAACCGATGATTTTTTTGCGCGAGCGAAAACGACGACCGATTAATATGATGTACACGACGACGACGACGACGCGACGACGATTACGGACGGTAAATAGGTAACGGATAAGGTAATTCGCCGTAGACGAGTCGCGCGTATCGCCCGGCCGCGGAATAGCAGTACATTGCAGGGGTTTCTCTCCGTCGCTTTTAGCCGCGCGGCGCGGCGCAGAGAAAAGTTTTCGCCGCCGCCGGTCGATCGCCCGTATACGCAGCGTATTATATATGGTATTTATTATACGTGCGCCTACACGTTTTAAATCGGTCCGTGTGCGTGTGCGCGCGCGACGCGGAATTCGTAGAAACTTTGTCGACCAGAACCGCCGCCGCGAGTTTACCTACCTACCGTGTACATAAACGCGACGATAATCACAACGTCGCGTGCGAGAAATAAAATTGCCATTTGCCGACGCGACGTGTTTCTTATTTATAGAAAACACGTTAAGATAAAAAAAAAAAAAAATGAAAATTTCTAATATTTCAAACAATATAATATAATAATATAATATCATGCGGAACGCGTGCAAAATAAATATCCGACGCGATTTAAAAATACCGGTCAATCTAAATGTTTTCGAGCAGATGTCGGAGTATATTACTCACCCGTTCATAACACAACAGCTCCGAGGCCGCCGAGGGAACTCGTCGCACGAATTCGTCGTCGACGGTATCGATTATCGCGCGTACGAGATGATAATAAAATTACTATCGCCGACGCGAAACGAGAGACGAACGGCACTAGCCGCGGCGCGCGGCGGACGGACGCGCGGACACGGCGAATCGCGCGCGACGGAAACCCCGGACACACACACGAGTCTCGCGCGCGACGGCGGCGGCGGCGACGAGGACGGCGACACGAGACGACTACGACGACGGGTCTACCGAATCGAATGGCGCGCGCGGACGGAGAAAAAGAACCGACGGGAAAAAAAAAACAAAATTAAATCGGTCGAACAACGATCGTCGGTGTGTCTGCCCGCGCAGTG
>OX402538.1:2331907-2374746 GCA_948098885.1 Drepanosiphum platanoidis
AGCATTTTATATTATTGTCATATAGGCCCGGGCCTATCCTATTTTTGAACGCTCAAGAGTTTTAATCGTAAACGATTCGACTTTTTAGTGAAGCGTAAATGTCGTTCATATTAAAAATAAAAATACCGTTTTATTTGTACTCGGATCGCAACTCAATTTTACTTTTCAACATATTTTATCGACTATGTCGGGTACATTTATTTACTACCTACGTAGTATAAACACGTGGCAATTTTTTTTATTTTCAAACAATTTCCTATTGTTTAACGGTATATTTTTACCCATACCGTTATATCTGACAAACGAATAAATTAAAATATTTTTTTCAGTACACAAATCTAACGATCCGTTATCGTCTTATCTCGATCTAAGGGATTTTTACTGACATAACATTTTTAGTCATCATATACGCGAGTAACGAAATAACAATGGGTAATCACTTGAAACGTAACACGATTATGTAATCATGTCAATAATAATGACTACGACGATGTAACAATAGTATAATTATTATATAATAATAATAAGTGTGTTTGCGTGAAATCGGAGTGTTTATTATTGTAGTATGAAAGTTCACGTGAGTCCAATACTGCGCGAGCGACTCGGCCAATGAAAGCCGAACTGCGCGCGCACACCCGGCCAATTGTCAATTGAAATCGAGTGACGCGCGAAAGTACAGAAACTCACTAGAGCAGAGCGCGAGGACGATCAGTCTAGTGCTGACAACGGTTCAGAAATCTCTCTCTCCTCGGTTCTTTAAAATATTTCAGTTATTATATTCTTCTCCGCAATGGTTGTTGTTAATTTTTTCGTCGACGATAAATGAGACTTTTGATTATTTTCGTCTTGATTTGTTTTTTATCGAGTGGCTCTTGCACCAGTTACTTTATTTTTCACAAGCCGATAGACAGTGTGCTACGAACATCGAACCCCTTCAGCACTGCAAACCACCGGGAGGCCGTGAGTAATACCGATTAGTATATTTATTTACAGTCTACATAATATTATTATTAGTAGGTTTATTATTTTAAGTCTCTATTTGTTACGATTCGTAAAATCATTATGAAATCAATAATAAATGCATACGATTGTGTGAGCGCGTGTATATTATAATATATATCAGGCGTACCTTTTTTATCTGGCCCGTGCTACATTTTCAAATTAATTTAAAAAAAATATAAATCGATATAAAGTTTATCGTAAAACGTAGATATGAATTACGTATTATCTAGTATTGAACTATTAAATGTCTTAATATTTTATTATTTATTGGGGCATAGTTAACATGGCTAATAGATTATCAGTTAAGTTGTATTCGTTGTGTCGTGCTGGCCAATCGCTATTCACATTATTAATAAAATAAATTGCTAATGAAAATTTATATTTTGAAAGACCTTTTTTTTTTTTTTTTGCTTTCTATATTCTGGCTCGCTAGATTTTAATCTTTTGCGCCGGCGAATTTTGATCACAAACTAAAAAGATATAAATCTTTTGCGCCAGTAAATTTATCACAAATTAAATAGGCATTACTATGATGTAACGTAACATCGATTTCACCGAGAATTAAGAAAAATAAAAATTATAAATAAATTATTATCAGCTACCTAAAACGTATATTTTATTAACGTTATAAACGTGTCACGTGTATAAAGAAAACTTATATGCACAATCGACGTATCCAGAGTTATATAAGACCTATCACATAGCTATCGTTTATTTTTCGACTTTTACACTAAAATTAAATTCTGACGTTTTTCGCATATCGTCCGGCGCACAATAGACCTTTTCGAATCGTATAATTTTTTGGCGTGCATGATTAAAGTAGCTAGGCCTGTAGTTCCGTTTATGACTATAAATAAAACGTTTCGAACGCCGAGTCGAGTCTCCCTCTCGAGTGTCATTTAAAAGTTTTCAAACTTTCCGGTGTGAAATAATAATAACAATAATAATAATAATTGTAAATCTATCCCCGCCGCCCTTGCCGTATTTCGGGCTAATACTGCACCAGACAGACGTCATAATAATAACAGTATTATTATAATAATATATTATTATCGCCGTGTCGAGCAAATCGAGCGCGAACGGTATTCGTTCGTACGAGACTCGCGAACAATAAACGAACGTCGTCGTCGTCGTCGTTCGATTCGAGGCGGCTGCGACGGCTGTTATTTCGACACTCGCGGCACTCCCAACAGTTGTTCGCGCGACAACAATCGCTCTCGGTTCGACCGTAATATTCTCGAATATAAGTTTCTAAGCGTTGATTATTATTTAAACACTCGATACGCAGTGGCACAAAGTTCCATCGCGGCCGAATAAATATTAATCGTTTCGTAATAAATTTACGGCGGCGGACGTGTTGTGTTGTTTTAACGGTCGGCTATAAATTCGAAACGATTCAATCGAATACGGTCGGTGGTTCGGTTTTTTTAAAACTTTTATACGGTAAATATTTAACGGCGCATTATAATTTCGGGAAATCGATGAGATTTAAGCTCTGCCATATAATAACGTAATCGGTCATTCAAAAAACAGCCCAAGTCAAACAACTAAAATGTGCACACAAGTCATTAAATATCGAAAGGATTTGTGGCGATGTTTAATATAATATACGTATATAAGTTTTTTTGCAGTCAACGTTTTTTCTGTTTTTAGTTTCTTTTGTTTTTCGGGTGAATTATGCAAACGTTGTTACTATAACGAATGCGTAATTATCATTCGTAACAATACATAATTATCTCTCTGATTATTGACGTGTATCACGTGTGACACAAGTCACGTTTTATCGGAATAAAAATTAAAGCGACTGTAGAATATATTTAAATTTTACTATCATTTAACTGGATGTAGGGGCTATTGCGCCAAACAATTTTTAAGTACGTGGGTATAGTTTTGTTGAGGCGTAAACATATTTTTATATTGAACCATCATTGAATAAGTACTAATAATGTGTTGATTTTAATTTAGTGCGATAAAATTAAATATATAATTATATATTTTAAATAATAGTTATATACTCGTATATATATATTATATAGTTCAATAATATTTATAATTATATATTTAATTTACATTTTTAACTTATTAAAATATATCTTTCATTAAAATTTACTCGACTACTTCGGTAAATTCGTTAAAAGTATGAGTTTATTATAAATCATAATTATTATTATATAACATTTTATATATTAATGTTAATTGATATTTCGAAGATAATATCAATATTTATTTTATGGTCAAAAACAAAAAAAAAATTATAACTTGTATAACGTTACATTTTCCTAAATTAAATTGAACTTTTTCCATATTATTTTCGACGATTTTTGTTTATTCAATAAAATAATATTTGTTTCTTAATTTACAAAACATCAAGGAAGCGTTTCTCTTTTAAATTCTCATAGGCTACAGTCGCCCCTTCAGTTTATTAATTTACGGTTACTTTTATAATAATACACTTTAAGTATTGTCGTTTTCAAATTAAATTTTCTGTATTTCGTAAGTCGTTAATGTTTACGTGTACCGTCTTATAATAAATAATATAATATCGAAAAAAAAAAATAATAATAAATAGATCGCATCATTGAAACTAATATTTACATTTTACCGATATCTATTATTTTTTAAACGGATCCGATATTATTCGAATAAAAACGTTCCTATACGGTATATAAAATATAATATATAATAAAAGTTGAATCGACTTTGAACTTTTTTTATACAAGTCGTGTGCATTTTATAAAAATTACAGCTCATGTGTGAAATAGAAAAACAAAACCTCTTTTAGTGCGTTTAAGTCAAATATTATCCGTAACCTCCTTTCGAAAATATAAAACTCTTATTATTTGTGATCTATATAATATTGAAGGGAAAATATACGAGGGAAAGTACACCATAAACAGGTGCACTATAAATGGGCAAGGAAAAAAAAAAAAAAACCCGTAAAACCCCTTAAATCGTTATAAGACGACAAAAAGAAAAAAAAGCGATGCCCAACAAGGAGTGTAATTTTTTAGCAACTTTTCAGTACTTATTTGGCATTGCGAATAAACGAAAAATACTATTTCGTTCTGCTCTGTTGGCTCTTTGGAAAATGTGAATTTTTTTCGCATTTACGTGCGATTTCGACGTTATACGAAAGTATGAGCTAAGAGAATAATGTGAATATTTAATATTTTTCATTGTGGTATTATTATTATGGTCGATTTACGTATATACTCTGTGATTAACCGCGAGTAAACCTTAATGATTTTTAAACGTTATTTCGAACCAAAAAAAAAAAAAAACCGAGTTTATTTTATTACTTATTGAAATGTATAGGTATATATAAATTATAGCCAATGGACGTCCGATTGAGTAGGACTGTTATTGTCTTTTTCGGCTTGACGGAATTTGAATGCGCGCGCGCGTGCGTCGTAACCACACACACACACACATATATATATGTATATTTAAAGGTATTTCATTAGCATTCGCAGCCGAACAGAATTTCATCATCAGAAATTGAATAAACAGACGTATTAATTACCTGGTAAATATTCCTCGGGCGCACCACGCCAACAGACCGCCGACGCTTGACAAGTACACTAACATCAATGGGATGCCAATCAACGCGTACACCATTGTTACCATTTTACCTATAGCCGTTTTCGGAGTGATGTTTCCGTAACCTGAAAACAATTACACACAAAACATTATGACGACGACGTTGATGATAATAGTACCTACGAGTATGTATTAACGGCGGCGCCAGAATTAGAACGCGGCGGACGCGGTGTCGAAGGATTCGGTGGACTCGGGGCTAGGATCGCGCTCGAAACGAAAACGAGCGTCCGACAAAAAAAAAAAAACAGGTCAGGTAACCAAATATAATAATACCGTGTACACTGGGTGGTGTTTGGCATTTTTTCACGTCCCGATCGGGTTGGGTTAGCACACGAGCTGAGAAATTTAAATCGGTTATATAGTTGTCGATTATAATTTTCTTTCTTCTCGCGTTTTAATAGCTCTCGTCTCCGGGCACGTGGCACAGAGAACTCGGTGATAAAAGTTTCGCAATTTCGTACCGTTTGATCCAAAAGTTACCATCATACGCGTATAATGGACGAAACTATTGTAATGCGTTCATGTTTTAGGTTAAAACTATATTAATAATAATAATAATACGTATTATATGCTGAGGCGTCGTCGTCGGTTTAATCGTGTTCTAAAGCGGAAGAAAAAAGTTTGATACTTATTGCGATTAGAAAAAAAACGGGCACGACGTCTATTCGTATATGCACGAGTATAATATGTATTATTATTTATACGAAAACATAATATTATTATAGGTACGCGTCGAAAAGTCGTCACGCGTTCGAACTGCTATTGGTAACAGTTGGCCGCGTTTAAGTAAAATAAATAAATTGTCAAATGGGCGAATTTAGGGCATGATTTTAATATCACTTGACTTTCGGGGTAAATAAATACGGAGATATTACATTTACTATAAGGATAATATTATTTAAGGCTTATTCGTTTCAGAGGTTAAACTTGCTCGTTATAATATTATCCTTTCTATTCAAAATACCCAAGAGGGTATATTTTGTAGTAGTTACTCCATGTTAGTTAAAAAGTATATTTTCAATTTTCATATTATATAATATCATATCGTCAAAATACTGCACTGCTATCTGCACATTGCGAAATATATTAATTAAAACATTTTGTCATATAAATGATAACATGTAATAAATTTTATATAAATATCTACTACTAATGCGTTTTAGTTTAAATTATTATAAACTTAGAAAGTTTTTGAATAGCTTAATTACGAAAATGCTCGAGTCAAGTAAAAAGTTAAATCACCGGTACCTTTATGCATTTTAGGCACTCCGTCAGTGCTGTTTAAAATATCTTACTTCAAGTCGAGTAATTTTCTTCATATCTATTCGGTTATTACCATAATTATTATTATTAGACATCAGTTAAAAAGTTTGTTTACGACCTCTGATAATATGTTGTTCAGTTCAAAATTATAATATGAATTTAATCTTTGCGCTATAATTTATTTTAATATTATTACCTCTCATTAATCATTTTGATGAATGTAAATAATTTTCAAAATAAAAACGACGGTAAAATATTCAATACGATTAGTTTTAAACGGTCGTGTCATCGTCTAGGTACAACAATTATGGTAATTTATTTATCATCAAAGAGCCGAGAGGACACACAGAGTAGTATATTAATACAGTGTTTGAATTTATTTGTTTTTTTTTTTTTAGAGCACAATATATCGGCTTGTGTCTGCAGTGACACTTGGCCGTTAGTGCGAATTAACCGACAGAGAGACAAGAACGACATTACAGTATACGCCAATTTTCTTTTTTGAAAATATCAACATAATATTATTACAAAATTACAAAACAATGCCGTTGTAGGTAAGTTTTCTCGACGAATTATATTTTATTTCGTATCTCATATACACCACGCGTTCTAAGAACTTCTCTTTTGGGCGGGTTCGAGTTCGGCACACTCGAAAACAAAAAAATTAAAATAAATATTGCCATCGGTTAAATTGTTAGCGTCTGGTTCGTCACGAAGAATACGCCGCCGCGCCGCGGCGTTCACCACCGCGATCCACTCACAGTCACGTTCATGTCGTTGACTCGGATGTGTGTAATTTAATCGTTTGTTTGAGTAACTCTATCGCGTTTCACGACGACTATACCTTTCATACGAACAGTCGTCGTTTTGAAATATTAATTTTACACGCGTCATTTAAAACGCTTTAGGTCCTCGTGCACGTTTGCCACGCGATTGTCGGCGAGTCTAAACGTAGTTTTCGTTCTGACGCCGAGAATTAAAATCAACCATTGCGAGCAGCAGCATTATTATCCTCACAACCGTCCCCGTCGATGCCCGCTCCGTCTCCGACATTCAACCGTTATTTCTCCAGAATAAGAACAATACGTACGTGCAATTTCATATCTCGCACTACTCGTAAACGTTTACGATTTCGATAGCATAATATCTTTAGAACGCGTTACTAGTCGCGAAATTTCGGTGGGTCGTCGTCACCGACTCGCCGCGGATAAGATTGATCGCGTTACGCCACCGTCACAACGGGGGCCAAATATCACTTCCGCGCCGCCGCCGCCGTTGTCGCGAGCCAACAAAATCGTTTTTCCATTACTCTCTTATCGACGACGTTTCGCAATATCAAGAATTTATTATCAACTACTGTTGTTGTATGATTTGCCGGTCATAATATTTTACAAGCGTTCTAAAAAAAAAAAAAAAAAAATGTTTTCTTCTCGTCGGCGCGGCGGCGTGTTCGTTTATTTTACATTTAATACCTATACGCGTAATCATAAATTTATGATACGGGCTTCGCGAAAACGTGTGAAAAAATATACTCGGGTTGATTGTATTTGCCAGAAGTGTCGTAAATTCTAGTGCCATATTCATGCATAATTTATTTTTATGCTCTTTTTGTCGGCAAATTAGTTTTTCCAAAGCCTTTACGCAGAAACTGTTCGTTTTTAAGTGTTATTTAATTTACAGCGAATAGGCGGGGGGCGCACACTAGGCGGATTTACTATTTAGTCATATTTACAAAGTTCAAGCTCGCGCCATAACATTTTATCGATACATTTTTACTATGCTTATTATTCCATATAAATTTACAATAAAGATACCGAGTAACCAAATCGATAGGTCGGATTTAACGGGTACGTTTAAAGTTATTATTTTATTAGTTTGATTTTAATTATTCGTAATGTTTAAAATTACTTTTTGATTTGTTATTCCGTACCGTGAAAGTATGAAAGGTATTACCGAGTTAAAAAGTTGTAATTAAGGTAATTAAATTACTTAATCAGTTGATTTTTTTTTTTTTTTTTTTAAAGTAACTTTTTCTCCAAGGAGTTACATTTTTTCACGATGAACAGTTACTAATTAATTAATTGATTTTATCGACTCGTTAAGTGAATTCCTTTTTTTTTTTTATATATATATCATATTCTTTAAATAAAAATTTAAAAAAAAATGTAACTAAGCAGTATTCTATGACCAGGGGTGGTTCTACTCAATTTTTATTATTCTTAAAGTAAAATACATCGTCCATTTCATATTGAATCAGTTAAAATTACTATATAATTATGTAATCAATTCGTGCGTGGATGTTATTATTGATAAATTCAAGTCAGTAGAGTAATCAATATTAATATTTACATTTTATTAATTAAAAGCCGTATGATCTATATTAGGTATGTTTTTGCATGATAAAATGTAACCGATTTTTAATCAAGTTTTATTTTAAGCTTAACTTTTTCCATACTTCATGAATTCAAAAATCAGCTGCCTCTGGCTGCCTTGATGGTATGAATAAAGTCTCAAAGGTCAAACGTTTGTAAGTATTTTCGTATTAAACATTAAAAACATGTACATTAAATACCTACGTTTCATTTTATGGTCGAATCAAAACAATCAGATTTCGTACAACAGAATAAAATATCGTAACCGAAAGCGTACGAAAACACATGTCACGTGCGTGTATTCAGTAGGTACATCGTATAATAAATACTCGATTTTATTATGTTTTCTTTAAAACGCTATAAATTATTGCGTCGTCCAAATTCGAAAACAATGCGTTTAATTTTCCCCATCGACGCACAAAGTATTGGACTGAACTCATAATTTTCTACCGGATTTACTTTTACAGCATAATACTGTATTTTATGGGAAAAATTGTTGGTAAATTAATATATATATATATATATATTATTTGCGTTACGATGAAATATAAACCAAAGTAAGCGCAGAACAACAATATTCGAAAACACATAAAATCAAACGGGTGACGGTAATGTTTTGTTATACGTACATTATATACGTATATTATGCATTAACAATATATATTACTTGGCATATTGCGAGGGGATTTTCTTATATCGTACGTACCGCCGAGCCGTGAAATATATCATCACGCTAGGGGTGTCGTTTATGGAAAGAGCGATTTATTTTTTTTTTCATATGGTTTCTCTTCCTTTCAATTAACTCGCTGAAAACGAGATGTTTTCGATTTTCCGTCGTAAAATACGCCGACTATGATGCAATATTATGGAAATCCGCAAGAAATATTATGTAAATTGTTCGGGAATCGCTTCGAGTGTTTGTGGTCGGGGTACCTAACAAAATGCAGTTTCCTGTGTAGGTAGGGTAGGTATATATAAGTGCTAATAGTAGGTTTACGCAAGGATATTATTTCACGGGCGATTGGTCGAATAGTTTTCAATCCCCGGTTCTATAGCAAAACAATAACGAGGAAACCGAAAAACGAAAGAATCAAACTATAAAAACGAGGTGTAATAATATAGAACGATAATGCATAACACAACGCGTACACGAAAAAGTATATAAATATATTATGTATTATATGCGCCGATATATTTGTGTCGCGTCAGTTTCGATATTGTTTTTGTATTATGAACCGTTTTTTACCGATGCCCTGTCACCGACGCCGCCGCTGCCGCCGCCGCCGCTATCAGCGGCAGTTATTCGCGCGCACGTCGAATCGACTCGCATATTATTATTCTCGACGGTCGCGGCAGTATACATACGTATATGTGTATACGCGTTTTGAAAAGAATGTGTGTTCGCCGCGCCCCGCGTCCGATGCTAACGGGGAAATTCAATTTTCATAGTAATAAGACGAGCAGCAGTAATACACGTAGGTAGATAAATCTAAAATCTAATCATTTTATACGGACGGAACACTTGTGGTGAATTGTAAATTACCGCAGCCGTATAGAGGAGAATGGGGTTTTGAACAAACCTCCGATGGAACGTGTGATGTTACCGCGAGTGCGATATTATATACCGTTTGTTTGTGTATACCCTATTTGAAATTTATTTCATTCTTTTTTTTTTCTTTTAAACGCCTTGTACTTTGGTATATTTTCATTTCGCATAGCGACGACGCAGTATAAAAAGTGCGTTTTTAAGTGAGTTTTTTGTTGTTTTTAAATTCACTCTCGACGAATTATTCATCTACACGTTCGTCACGTTAAATGTATTCTATTAAACGCGAGTGAAACTAGTACGCTCTCGTCTGTCGACGACGTAATAAAATCGAACTGTACCCAAGACCAGCTACTGACGGTCAATTTCGATATCTATTGAGACAAAAAATACTACCTGTTTACAGATGCGACCAGAATGAAAAAGACGAAATCAATTATATCGTTCGCCTCGTATTTGTCGATGAATAGCGATGTGGGAAGGGGTGGGGGAGAGTTTACGTAGATTCAGACGAATCTTTGTTCTGAGTTTTCAATGGAGTCATTCAAAATAAACAGACGGCAAAGGACGAGAAAATAAATATTTGCAGACTTAATAATGTAGGTGGGTGTATACGGAAAAATGGTGTTTTCGTCTTTATTATTGAAGTATTACGATATTTACTCGTTTGCGTGTATTGGATATTATTATCTCGGTGATGGATCAGAGGGGAGGTGAAGAAAAATTCATTGCTGCTTTTCACATGACGGGTAGAACTGTTGTCTAAACTTTGGGACCAACTCGCCAACTTCAGAGTTACAAAATAAAATCAATTATCGCATCGTATTTTAATTTAAACGACGACGACGACGACGACGTCGTTCCAACTAACGGCTAAACTCACTTCTTACGAGGGCCAACGACTAGGCAGGTTACAGAAATCCGAGTAAACCAAAAACGGTTCAATTGAAAATCAATTCTATGCTTCAGACCAAAGAGGTTATTTTAAGAAGTTTAATTTATGTCATCAGATCATTATAATATTTTATTAAAATTTATTTATGTATTGTTTGACAGGCGAACGAGTAAATTTAAACTATAAGAAAATGTGTAATGAATACAATAAGCAGTTGACAGTTGTCATTAAAACGGTGAGTACTTATAACAACTATTACCAAATAAACTAACAAATTACATTTTTTTTTTAACTGTGACATGTCAAAAACTCGTCGAAATGTGTGAGACCGTGCATCTAATTTATTTTCGCGATTCCCGTGATTAAAATATTACACTTTCCAAGGCTTAAAAGTTTTCAATTTTTTCAAACCATATTTTATTTTAAATAAAAGCCTGTAGTCATTGGCGTAGTCCATCGACCTAGTCGAACATGGGCCTCATTGCTCCAGAAATGTGATTTAAATGTACGGTGAAAATTATGAACGTTTTTCTGTAAACATTGTCTACATTTTTTCTTCTAGTCGATCCGAACCCCCGAAAAATACGAGTAGATAAACCGTCGATGAAATAATGCTATTGTTTGTAAAACGATTGAATACATAATTAATTTACGCTAACATTTTTTCGAATTCTCATCCAGGAGGAAAACGGTGCGCGGTCTTTGGGAAGGAAAACGAATACGGTTTTAAAATATCACACGCGTGTTCCGTCGAGATTCGTTCGGAGTGGTGCTCGTCGAGATTCGGGAACGAGCGAGTCTGGAACAATCGAATTGCGTATGACACGATGTAACGTTGTCGGGACTCGCGGAGACTGGACGTAATTATTGACATCGCGGCCGCCGATCGCCATGGCGCGTACGTAAACACACGTACAATTATTATAATATTGCCGTCGACGCCGCCGCCGCCGCCGCCGCCGCCGCCGTAAACGCCTAAATCAACGAATTATCGGCGTGCAAACGTAGTAGTCATCGTGTTTATTCGACGTGCGCGGGACAGAGAGAGCAGGTCATAAGGTACGTTTATATAATACACTACTACTATTATTATTATTTTGTCGTGTCAATACCGACGACCCCGGGGCGCGTGTAATATCGTGGAAACACAAATAATAATATGACGTATGCGATATCGACTGACGTCGTCTCCGGCCGACGTTTACGGATCGCGTTTCGAGAAATACGTAGATCGAGACCTTCGCGTAACCTTTCGGCGATTTCTGTTTTCTTTGGTAAAAGCAATTTAATTCGCGTTTTATAATACACACACACACACACACACACACACTCGGTATTTACCCACTCACACACGCGCGTACGTACATACACGTATACACGAGCCTCAGCCGCCGACAAACAATAACAACTATCGTGCAATTTCCCCGGCGGCGGCGGCGGCGGCGGATAACTTATTATCGATCACCCCGACGCAAACCATCGACGTGTATTACACAACGTACACCGTACGCGCGCGCGATGAAACAGAGCCATTAGTCGAGAGCGGGTAAAGGTCGTGGGATATTGTCAGCTGGGTTCATAATACCGCCTCGTATTTTATTCTCGCTCGCTCTCTCCGTCGCAGTTCTCCGCCGCCAATCTTCTCCGCCGATCTCGCCGTTTTCTCCCCGCGCAGATGTGTGCGCCCCCCCCCACCTCCCCCCCCCCCCGTCGAAAAGGACGAAAAACTCCGCCACCGCCGCGACATTAACTTTCCAGTCGTATTACAAAGTCAGATTCGACTTGCTCGAGTAAAACGCGCGGCGAGGGGGGGGGGGGGGAGAGCAGGGAAAATGAAAAAAACAACCCCGATCTTAGCGCTGTCGAGATTGAAGCGAGTCTCGAAAAACCCACACACACACACACACACACATAATAATATATACGATGTACGTATAGAGTTCGTTTGAACACGAGATCACCGAGTCCGATACGGTTCTTGCGCGCGTCCAATAGTTAGTATAACAGACGATACTCGTCTATATTTAATCTCTAGGTCACTGCGATCATTCATCAAGGATAAAATACACGTTATTATTGTAGTATATACCTTCGCGCGAATATCGGGGGGAAAAAAACGTATCGCGTACTGACATACATCGTATATACCATCGTGTATGCCCCTCGTTGCCAGCTAACGATGACTCGGCCGAACAATTATATATTATATGCGACCGCCACGACGATTTATCTCTCAATGGCGCCTCCTCATACAGGGTGTGTCCCCGCGCGAAGATTTACTATTTTTAAAGCAGTGGGAGGAACGATATATATTATATGTACACACACACACACACACATATAATAACTCCAAAACCCCTCCTCATTATAAATATAATAAATCCTCGTGGGACGTCCTGCGTATTATATAATCTTACGTAGACAGTGACCCCGTGGACATCGACGACTATATATACTCGTATAACACAACATATTATCAAGTCAATTTAATTTCAAAGTAAAAAAAAACTACGATTATCGTTTTCGATGGCGCCCGCAGTCACGCGAAAATCGATTCTCCGCTCTTTATTTCGACGACCGTTGGATGTATCCGTTGGAAACGTAAACGTGTCATTTCCCAAGGATATTCGATTTTCCTCATCAACTGGCGCGTGATCGAAAACGAACGGCGGCGGCGCGCGAACAAATGATTATTGTTCAACTGAAATCCACATTAGCATTTACGTGAGACGAACGCGCGCTCACAAAGGCTGGATTCTACACATAATAGTGTACATAAAATCGAGGTGAGATAACGATCATCCAATGAGTTTAGTTGGGTGATAAATTTCGCCGACCGATTATAAATTATGGGAAGGTACGCGAAACAATGTGGGACTACGACGCGCGTTACTACTGCGCACATTGAAATTCTAAACTTTCCACCTTAATTTCGCCTTTCCACCTATTTCGTAGCTCGTAGCTCAAAACGTCATGTTATATGGGAACATTAGTTTTGTTTCTGAACTACTGCGGGACAATAATTAATAGAAGAACCATGGTGTGACCGCGGCCCGATCGGCCCGACACGGTTAAATAATAATACACGAGTAACATAGCGTCTCGGACGATTCAAACCGCGTATCTATCGACAATTTCTATGAGTTGTTGTGCCCGGGATCGTTTTTACCGAATAATAATTGTCGATTTCAATACGACAATGCGCACGCATCGCTATTGTACGTATGTATGGACCTTTGTCGTATAGATGTCAAACAATCGAAGCGTGTTATATTTTAAAAATCGAATGGCTATAAAATTTATTTATAGAATATAAATTATTCATGTGTTTATCTTATATTGTTGTTCGGCTCGTACAGTCTGCTCGTAATTATACATTTTGAAACTTTTTTTTCTTTTCACCAGTATAATGTCAAAGCATACGTACTTATTATACCTAACTTGTCCGTATACAAGTTTATATATAATTTAAATAATATTAGAGTTCGTTTTTAGTCCGAAGCGTATTTGCCGTTAACATTATTTTATGTTTTCCATTTCGATCGCGAAATACGTAGGTAATTTTCTTCTTCTTAAAAACGAATACCTCTATTACTGGCGGCGCGGCGGCGGTATAATAATATCGAGTAGATAATATTATAATACGTATATAGTGTTTTTGACATGCCGGTTTTAACGTTCGAAATTACTTTTAAATCGATTAAAACATCCGACGGAAGACTCGACGAGTTATTTTATAATTAATTAAATTGTGTCTGTGCGACGAAATAAATCGCGCGTCATTTTTATTTCGATTGTGAATTGTAAAGGATTATTTCGTAACCGAAACTGAACTGCGCGATAATATTATCATTTACGCGTAAAATATCGACCTATGACGTGGCGCTTATAGGATTTGAAAATCCCCCGTAGAGACGTTAACCGTACGGTCGCTCGCCGAGAGTAAAATCAAAAAGAAAAAAAACAAACAAACAAACCATCTTTTGTGCGCGTAAAATACATTGTGACAATTTTAATTAACGGAAAACTGTAGTCGGATTTGTTGTTTTCTCGATAGGTGTATTGTTTGGATCGCGGAAAAACCAGCAGCAGCGCTAATTAATTAACATGCGAAAGCGGTGCATGGCGAATAAGATCTTGTTGGTTGAATTTTCGGCGGTAGTAGCTGTGGGACTGAAGAAGCAAGTATATCATGTCAAAACTGAATTAGTAAAACGTCTACAAAGGCAACGCCGCCATTATTTCGCAACGGGATTATGTGGCACTATGTTGTGTGTGCCGCGCCGCTGGCAGTTAATCATACAAAGCGCAAAACGTCCCGGCATGTCATTTTCGCTGATGAGCCAGAAAATAAATAATAACAATAGTAATAAATAAATAAATAAATGAATAAAACCCAACAACGGACATAATAATGACGGAGCCGAATACATTAAAACCGTTATTAAAGACGGTGGCGTAATATTATGCTGTTATTACAACAGCGTTTTGTTGTCGGGACGAAAGATTCGTATAAACGAAGAAGTATATTATAAACTTATTTTCGGTCTCGGCAGAGGAAAACCACCGGTCGACCGATAAAATTACTTGATTTTAAGAAACAATATGAAAAATCGCGTTCGTTAATATATAAAACGTAGTCTACGGGAGACGCGAGACGTTATTTTAGTTTTTTTTCTATCCTTAATGTATTTTATCGCATACAATCGTGATACCGATTCTACAATATGTGCGTTTGTCATTTTGTTTGCCAAATTTTCGGATAAAATTAAGAAACGACGATCGATCGCGTGAATTCAAACTCCAACAATTTGCACGTATATTGCGCGTATAGAAAATATCTTATCTCGTATGTAATGGAACGTAACATTTGCCCGTAGAGTTATCGTTGATTATTATTATTTTTTTTTTTTTTTAAGGCCTCGGGAGATATTATTCGTCCACTTCAGACGCTTTTAAATTAGAAGACGATCGTCAGAAGTTCAAGAAAGCCTGCAACACCACTATGTCATAACATATATTTTTATTTATTTCCTCGAAATAGGCAAAAGTAATAATGACGAGGAGAAGGTGGCTAGTGTATTGGTTGAGTAAACAAGACATTCGAGATGAATGATTTTCAAAAAAGAATCCTTTTTCTTGTGAGTTGGATTTACGATAAAAAAATAAAATAAAAAAAAATTCTCCACTTCTGTACGGGAAAAACAACAACCGACACTTTTATCACCTGTCGTATATATACCAGGAAATTATGATCCCTTCTTTTCTTATTATATTAAACCCATTCGCTTTTTATTCTCAGACAGGATTTTTCTTTTTTCTAGCTAGTTTGGCTTTCTACGCAGACAGCGGCTAAATTTGTGAAAACGTCTACTACAACGGGAGCATAAATAAATACATTGTCGAAATAGACCGAGAAAAGCGATTTTTTATCATTAAATTCGGTCGGCGGATAAATGCGCGCGACGAAGCCCCGGGTCGGTGATAGTTTCTTGTTCGAGTTCTGCGATAAAGTTTCGTGTCGACCGGCGATATCGTTTTACGATAAATGAGTAAATCCACACACGAGTAAAAGTTTCGAAACTTGGCCGCACACTGAGTAGGTAAAAAAAAAAATGTAAACCGCGTTATTAATACATCCGCATTATAAACGCGCGTTATCGTACACTTAGTTACACATCGTTGACTGTTTGTTTTTTTATTCAATTATGAATAATTCGACTGTTTGCGAATAATAATAACATGTTATTACATTGCAATGTTATTTTTAATGTAAGCTGTTTTTTAGCTTACGATCAACACAACATATAATAATTATGACAATAACGCATTAATACTACGTGTATATTTTACAGAATACAATGTAAGAACGAAATTGCAACTCGTACCTTTGATATTATTAAGATTCGGTGAGAATTGTTCGTTTATAATATTATGGAAATCTGCACGTTTCGTTTTATATGTAATTATTAATTTTAAAACATATACAGGCAATGTTTGAAACCGAAGTGACGCGTATACTTATTTCAAGTGAAATCAATGCGAGTTCAAACCTCTTTGATACAGAGCATAGGGCGTACTAAGAATTAACTGAACGCGTATTAACAACGGCAAACACGATAGATTGTTATTTCTTGCGAGACTACTCAGTAAGTAGAAAAATATTGAAAATAAGTCGATGTCTGATGGTAGCCCAAAAGTGAGAGAAACGTTGGAAAAATTATGTCGATTGAAAACTATGATTTTGAATCACACTCACATTAACACACATATCACATTTCACATATTTACACGGTAATAGTAGTTTAATTATTTCGACGTTTATTTTTTTATAGCGTTAAATGTTAATCATAATCCGTAGTTAATATTTTTCCACAGAGTAATGAAAGTTATCTCGAAATTTACAAATGGTTTATAATTATTTGTGAACATTCTTGACATTTTCATCTTGAAAAGAATAAAAACATTTGAGTTATGACGGCGGACATTATAGGTACTCATTACTTAACGACTCGTATTTTTTTTCCAAAATGTTTATGTATTATGCATTTACGTTTAAATACTTTTGCGTACGTACGAAACGATATCGTACAATACGACTGGGAAAGTATTATATGTATTTTAATATTTATAAATTATTGCTAAAGGAATAGTGCAGACGGACTTTGAAAAAAAAAAAAAAAACAAATAACAGGAACTCACTTGTAATATTTGATTATTACAGTGCCAGTGTCTCTCGATTCATATTTATTTATTGTGCAGTAGCTACGTATATAAATTATCATGTGACTCCTTAACGTCGTCGCGTCTAGTTTATATCAAATAATATTATGTTTATCGTACCGTTTTTGGCGAAGTCTACAATACGAGGCGGCTCACCTTAACATCCCGGCGGAAACATTCTTTGTAGATTAGATTAATTAATTAATTAATTTTTTTTTCCAAGTTTTCCGTCGGTACAGTTTCGTATTAAATATTTATCCAAAGTCGTATTTGTATTTTCTTTCCAGAAAAACCGATTGGAAAAAGTAGCTTTTGCGTTTTTCATTTTGACAAATGTTCAAACGAACCATTTTATTTGGAAAAAGTTGCCATGAAAATGTCAAAGAATCGCAATTGAAAATTGAATAATTGGTTTCACGATCATTATTATAGTTGATATAAACGTTTATAGAAGAGTAACGCGCACCCGAAATTCGTATTGGCTGTTGTAATAAATTAGTGCAAATGAGATAACCTTTTCAATGACACGAATTTCACAGCGCTCATTCGTTACTGCGATAGTACGTCGTGCACATACAGATAGATAATCGTTATACTTTGGCATTAGACAGTCTATCTTAAAAACGTTGAATATTTTTTGTAATTTATACTCATTCATCGATTGGCCGATATGATTTACAGGGTAAATATTTTATCCTGTCCTAAAAACTTATATTTACAATATATTTATGTAATCATAAAACCGATAATTCGATTTTTAGTTTCAATACTTCAAAATTTTTAAAACAACTCGTCAGAAAAAAACGACTATTACTCGATTTTATAGAAATGAAAAATTCAAACCAAATATTTTCCAAACCGGTCAAGGGGGTAAAATACAAATTTGACCAGAAGTGTTTAATCGCTTTGGAGTGACCTCTTAATAGAAAATTGTACTGTAAATCAAAACATTAAAAGAAAACTAATATCTATGGAGATGTTTCCTTCGGGATATACCACGACGGGCCACTCTTTATTATGTGAGCATCAAACAAAAATATCCCAACAAACCTTCTCGAGAATAATTGTTCGTAATATTATTATTTTATTATAGTCCTCGTTTATGCTCTAAATACTTCTTATTTATTCTATTATTTTGCAGATTAAACAGCTCTCAAAGAATATAATATCGAAAAATCGGTAAAACAATAGTCGAACGTAATATTTCAGGACGTAGAACCACGCGGAGATGTAGAGGATTTTATTCCTTTTTTTTTTACAGTAAGTTTTATGTGATAACTTAAATTTCAATTCGTTATATTATTATTTTATTATAGTCTTCGTTTATGGTCTAAATACTTCTTATTTATTCTACTATTTTTGCAGATTAGACAGCTCTCAAAGAATATCGAAAAATCGGTAAAACAATAGTCGAACGTAATATTTCAGGACGTAGAACCACGCGGAGATGTAGAGGATTTTATTCCTTTTTTTTTTTACAGTAAGTTTTATGTGATAACTTAAATTTCAATTCGTTTTACGGAAACAATTACACGTGAAATAAAAACGTTAACCATGTACGTAATGGATTCTGGCGGAACGTTAATTAAATTGTTTTACAGATTTAAGTACACACAGTGCACGGTCATTAGTATGGAAGGTTTTGTGAAATTGAATTATTGTACTCGTCAATTTGAATGGTTTAAACTATCGCAGTATTATAATAATACAAACGAGTCGGTAAATAATCACAATATCAACAACCCTGGCACATTCTTGTGTTTTTACCTTTTTTTTTTTTTCTCCTCATGTTGTTTTAAATAATTATGAAACCTTTAAAATTGCTCTTTTATATTTTACCAATTAAACTTAACTAGTCGCAATAACAACCCGTGTCCCGTGGACCGAAACGGTAAAACAGTGCGATTTGCGCACTAATAGATTAATTTTTGCGTGGGTAAGTCTTAATATAAGGTTTTTTCAAATATTCAAACTTGTGGGTGACGTTTTGAGCGCGAGTGATTGAAAAATAAATAAATATTGTTATCGCTGTCAATGCAGATAAAGCAGGGAGGGGGAAAAGCGGGACTACGATGTCGTGGACTGACGGAGAACCTGCTCGAGCTTTCATTGTGTTCGCAGACACAAGTAGTCTTAATAGTCGGCCGGGCTGTGATTTTCTGTATTGTTATGCACTGCGACAAGTATAGTTTATTATTTTTAACGGGTTTAAATTAATTCGATTATTGAATTATTAATAAACCGCCTTTAATTGTTTGTTTGTACGAGTAAAGTTTCTAGATTTATTCGTCGAAATTATTTCGTTTCGCCGCCGAGGTGAATTCATTCGTCCGAGCGCAGATACCGGCGGATTTTTCCAACGTCGCGGTCGTTCGGTGAACATTTAAAAATAAAACTAAACGAAATAATCCGAACGTGTTCGTACATTTGGAAATCAAATTCATACGAGTTTATGAAAATCGTCGGCTAGAGTTGAATTGACCTCCATATCGACTGATCGTTTTTGACGGTGAAAAAATTATAACACACAATCATAGTTTTTTCCTACGATAAAACCGCGAGCGTTTCAAACTGAATTGAATTCCGTAACCTTTTTTTTTCGGTTTTATTTTAAAATCTCACGATTTGTGAGTGAAAATACGTCAGTCGACGTAAAATGAAAATAAACAAATTCTATTTCATAACAAGTCTTGTGTAAAATATTAATAACAACACACGCGTTGCGCGGGTTCTACGCACGAGATGGACGACGACGACGACGAGGAGTGATCGGCATCACTAGAATCGCTCGTGGTTTTTACATTTTTTTTTTTCATTTTCGGTTAGGCATTCGATATATTATTATTATTGGCTACCACTGCGGCGGTTTGAAATACAACGATTTTTTTTTTTCCAGTCGGACACGAACGATTTCGACGCGCAGTTGTCTGTCACTCAACGGAGTGAGTAGCACATATAGTACGGGTTGAACGATCGGTTCGTGTTGACCGATCGACGATCGGCATTATTACGAGAGGAAAAAAAGCTACATATTACCAGCGATTAAAAGTAATCAGAGCGAAGCCAGTCCATTATTGTCGAGCGCGCTGCAAGTAGCCATTAAATATCACTCCTCCCAACTACACGTTACGTACGTATATATATAGCTTGGAACGCAATAGGTATCTCAGATAACACTTTGTGTTGAATTATTATTCGTGACCTTTGAGTGTTATCGACACACAACTAAACACGAATTCATTAACGTCGGTAACATTATTGTATAATATAATCTAAACTTACTCGTGTGAGATACCTCCTAATCCTAGTGGGATCTATTCCGGTGACTTTAGCTACAGCTTTTAATTGATTTCGTTTCCGAAACTTTGCGGTTCCGCGCGCAAACTTTATTCATCAGTTGGCCGTTTGTTTACTTAATTATAATATCAAACACAGTCCGGCGGCCGGGAGCTTATCTTTTTTAAGCGGCGAAACGCCCCCCCCCCCCCCCCGTTGACAACGTTATATATACACCGACCGGCTACTTTGGCACAGTCTCTCCGGGCGCGCCACTCGCGGGTTTCTTTGATACAAGTATATAAAAAAACACACGGGGGGGGGGCACGATATACGGTTTACGATATAATAACCCATTGCCGAGCTCGAGGGGGAGGTTAGGGATAGGGTTGTTCTGGGTACGTTAATACCCCTTATTTTAATTAAATTTACTGTCACCTCTGTTGTTTGGCATCCGTATATTTAAAGAAACTTGTTAAGACGTTTAAATTAATTCGTGAAGTATAAGCGTTACTTTGCTGCTGCAGTTAATTCGTGTGTTTCGAAAGAAATTTTTATGTCTGAAAAGCCGCTTCGAGTTTAACGCTTATTAGCTCTCGTACTAAGTTTTGTAACTAACACTTTCAGCTGATTTCTAACGGGGTGGTTTTTAAAACTCTCATTTACTGTCGGTTAAATGGCCGTAATATATATACGAGTATAATATACCTAATTATATTAACGTTTTCTCCGTTTTAATTTATAATATTTTATGTTACATAAAACAAAACGAACGCTTTAATTATCGCGTCGCAAACAGTAGTGCGCTAATAAATTCGTTAGTTTATATTATCAACATCGATATTTATTTTGACCAAATTTTCGATTTGTAAAATAAAACGTTTTGTTTTAAAATTAATTGATAGATGAAGGGGGAAAAAAAACGGAAATCAATACTTTTCCCTATTAAAAAACCGCTATTGTCTCGTTTCGTCTTTGCTGCTTTTTATAATATTTTCATTCATACTACTGGGCGATCTGAATATTAATTTTCAATCTGCAGAGAGTTATGAGAATTATTTCAAACATTTTTGGAGATTTTTATCGTTCCAAAGGTGCCTTTAAAAACATCACATCTTTGTGAAATTAATTAATTCTTTATTGCGGTTCGTTCCGCTCGAGTAATGTATAATTAAAAAAAAAAAAAAAAATTCTTTTCGACCACGCGATTTTATCAGTTTTCAATAATTTAATTCAAAGTAATTTTTGTTTCAAACCTTACATAATATTATCATAGACACAAAAGGTCGTGTTTGGAAATTTCAGACTTTTTACAAGGACATATTGAGTATACGCACCATTATGCCAAAAGGGTTATTGTTTTAAAAATAACAAATGAAAATCCTAAACCCCATTGTGTACCCTCAAAGAAGACATTGATTATTAAAACTAAATGGACCGTGAAAAGAGACATTTAAAACAACAGGAAGAAAGAAAACATAGTTGTACGTATACGCATTCAATTTATTATCAATGGGAAATATAGCCATTAGCGTCTGTTCTGCTCTGACTTTATATTTGTTTTAATCAGATAGAATGCAATTGTTTCGACGAAACGTACAAGTATATAGTATAAAATTGATATATTATGAAGTCATGTAAAAAAATAAAAAATAAAACACACACACACACACAATATAAATACACACTTACAAAATATTACATTCATACGCGGTTGATTAATTTAATTTGTTTATTTAGTGTTTTTATAGTGTTATATAGGTACTATCTGTTCAATCTAATTATTGATGGTCGCGCCAGATACATTTTGCGGTGAATATTTTATTCTCTTTGATTTATTCCGACGTATGCCTGTAAATCGAGAAACATAATATTATAACACAGAGCTCGCCTTGACATTGAACTAAAAAACACGTTGACCTTATTATTCTGTGACATAAATATGCGCTGTAAAACAAAATAGATAACAATAAATAATGTCTAGCGGTGTACAATATTATTCGTGTTATAACAACAAAGTATTATTTAAATATCTTTAATAAATAAACGACATGGATAAATAAAAAAATAAAAAATAAAAAACGAAGAGTCTTGGTCTGGAGTATTATCATGAAATTGTGCGAATATTACGACCGGTTTCGATTAAATATCATCGTCGGGCATTATAATGTTAGTATAGAAACCGGCCATATGATATTAGCACAATTTTATCATAATACTCCACGGCAAGACATTTTAATTTTATTGTTATTGGAGATATTTAATAGTTTGTAATAAATTATTTATACATTTATATTTATAATAATACCAATGTTATTGTGCACTTTTTATCGAATAATTTCGATTATCTGATTATGATTGTCCGATTAAGGCCTTCGAGGGTAACACGTCCATACTGCGCGCGGGTCTGTCGTCTACACGAGATCTTTTTCAGCCTCTGCCAAAAATGTAATTCAATTAAAATACAACGTTTTCGAAAGACGTATATTTGAATTTTTAGAAATATTCGAAATCAATATAGGCGTGTGATTTATGCCACAGAAATAAACAATATTATCGTAATGGACGAGGGCGAGCTTTTTAAATTTGAAAAACAGTAGTCAGATCGACAGTCAACATCGTATCGTTTTAAAAACGAGAGGTGAAAAATATCATACTTTCAAAGAAGATTTTTGCCCGAGGGTACATTTTTACGATTTTTTTTTTTTTTATTTTTATACGCGCGCAGTCGAGTCGAACGTTGCTTTTTATTTGTCTACACCGCGTCCGTCCTTAAATCCAGCCAGGCGTGTGTACGTGTAAAACACATTCGGCTTTGTATTGTACTCGTTCGGGACGCGTTCAGCAGACGTGTAGCGACGAAGTCGCGAATGGCATTAATTTCCTCGTACTGCACGCACGTACGAGGCATAATTCGTATTTTCTTAATGACTTTTATGTCACATCAATGGTGCCGCCTCGGCGGCTGCTGTCACCCGCCGGTAGCTGTAAAGCTGATTATGGCATCAATGTAAATGCAACGAACGACGACGACGACGACGACGACGAAGAAGAAAGGGGATCAACTTAATGATGTTTGCCGCACAGATTATAATAACGGTATTTACGGGCTAGTGTTTTCTATTTTTTTTTTCGTTTTTAAACATTTTTTTTTTTTTCCCATCTTTTTAGATTTCAGCGCCGTCGAATAGTTCAGAACGCGGCCCCCCCCCTCCCGTATTACGACATTATTACGTTTCCGGGACTCACACGGGATATATTCCGAAACATTTATACGCGTTCTGTAATAACAATAATAATATTGTTATTACTGTCGTACGTGCACGCTAAAACGGAAGACAGATATTATACGAGGAGAGAGGAGGGCCGGGCGGGCAGGGGACGACCGGGTAATAATGTGAATTCGCACCGATGCCGTTAATTATTTATGCTCGCAGACGCCGGGGCGGCTGAATTTCCAAATCGTTAATTTACATTCATGACGTAATTATAAAATACAACCAGCGCGCGAAATTTGTCGCGTAATTAATTCGGCTATTCCACGGTCTTCCAGTGTTATGCGTTTACAATTTTAAATTCCTCAAAATCCCGCAGCCGGTTCGAAATGCGTCGGAACTATTCCGATGCCGCAACAGTCGCCTGGGAATTTATATAACGGCTGAAGCATAATACTTACGCGAAAACGTATACTCGACGACAACAAAAAGGAAAAAAGGAAAAAAAAGGTACTAATACGAATAATTTACCATTGTTGTTGTGTGCCATCTCGAACATCGAGTTTAGTCACAACCCCTGAGTGGAGCGGGGGGGGGGGAGGGAATAAAATTCATAGCCGTAAAATAAATTTCGTCCAGGCCATCGTTCTAATTTCATTGGGTACACCCGAGTTTTAATTTTATTCATCTATAACACCTATTGTATTTCGCATTTTTAAATGGGTAAATATTAAAATACGTTACTTTTTCTTAAACGACAAATTAACATGACTCGAGGGCGAGAGGAAGTAAATCGTCGACTTTCTCCAAGTCAGTCTCGTTCGAATCGTGGTCTGAAATATTTTCTTAATTTACAAGTCGACGACAACTCGCGTTGTATAAGGTTTTTTCTTTCTTTAAGATTAACTAATAATATTGTGTTATTATTGCTTATTTTAAGAACGTCGACTACTATCTAAATTCTAATCTAACTATCTAAAAGTGTCATTATAAATCTCGTTTCGATGGACGTTATTATTGTATTATAACAATCGCCGTTGTGACGTCGAAAGTCCGGCGATAGAAATTAATCCCCTCTCAAAGCAAGTAAACTTATTCTATTTTCGTCGTTTAAATATGTTAAAATTATGCAAATAATTTAGTTTAAAGATTCTGGAAACAGACGTTATCATATAATACGTCGAAAATAATTCATTTCAAACTCTATTATTTCGACATGTAACTATTTTAAAGCTGATTGCCCGAAAAATATAACCTGAATCATATAATACCTATGTTAAAACAGTCTGGTATGATTAAACTTAATTTTTTTATCACAAAATAATGAACGCGAAACGTGCATGTAAACTTCTTCTTTTTTTTTCAATATAATTAATTGTAAACTTATAACCATAGCTAATGGTTTTGAATAAAATTGAATTTCTTTGTCAGAGTTCTACAACAATGCTTTTCAAGCGCGAAATTCGCATCATATTATAAAAACAATTTTAATAATTGAAAAAAAAATATAAAATAAATTTATTTGAATTTTCGTTTTGTTTCTATAGGCATACACGGTATAATAATATATTCTGTTTTTAATACAGTAATTTTTAAACGCATTAAAATGCGCGCTCTAATTATAACGTTATATTTTTCCGAACGAAATCAAACAACCTCTCGATGAAATAGATAAAAAAAAAAAAAACATCGAATCTCGTGTTTTCAATCATTTTTATTCATTACAAAAATATTTTTGGCCGTCCTCTTGCATTTTCAAAGAGTATAGTCGTCCCTAGTTTACGCCTGTGATTATAGATACATGTGTAAATACATATTATAAATTATATTCTAACCGTACGTTTTATGTTAATTTTTGTAGCTTAGATTTTGGGCAAGGGGCCAACGGGCTATTCGTATCACTTATACGCTGCGCAGGCGGTGCTGGTATTGTAGCGAGTCACTTCATTCCCGGCGACCGCGGCTAGCGGAGATTATTATTTATGTATTTCCATTGTATACGTATTATAATTTTAAATACCTCCGCTAGTGATAAGCTTTTACATTGATAAAGTAAATATAAATATTCAGTTTTTCATTAACATAAGGAGCGCGTACGAAGGAGTCATCAAACGTTGATTAACTTTGAACGAGTTCAAAAAAAAAAAAAAAACGTACCCGAGTATATATATCAGCTCTATTTATATATTTTGTTCTAAACAAACTCGTACGTTTCGTTAAATCTATATTCCATTCGATCGTTTAAAAACGCCAATTTATAATAATAATATCACATATTCAATTCAGTCAGAACTATTATACTGTTTCTGACGGAATGTTCACACCACGTTCGCGTGGAACCCAAGGATTTATCCGAATAAGAAATAAATCTCCGGCTCATTCAGTACGACGATAATAATATACGTATCTATAAAATTATTCGTGACGAGACGAAATTAAATTTACTTCTAAGACAGTTTTCTCTCCAACTCTAGCTCCGCCTTGGACAAATTTTACCGTATACGTTTTAGTTTATTCTCCTTTATAGGTTTTCTTTACACATTGATCGTATTACTACATTTTTACTAGCATTTGTATATTTTTGTACGCGTATACCCTACGTATATACCGTATCTACCTGTGTATTTGAAGTAGCCATGTACATTGCTACTACACACGAAGTAAATGATGGTAGTTTGGGATCAAAGACGTTTAAGTACATAAAGACGAAGTATGATTTATACAATGCCAAACGACAAATAATAATTTAAGAAAATCTCTACATTCGCGTGTTTGTAAAAACGTTTCGAATTCTCATGAATTCAATCTCACTGAGGCGTATCCGTTTTTATTACTATATGTATTTTTGAAAAAATTTCCATTTTCTTTGACGTTTGCATTAATTTTCGTGGTATAGTTTCTAGGTATTTTATAAAAAAAATAAAAACAAATGAGATACCAATGACGGGCAATTGTTATTAGTGAATAAGTATTTTAAATTTTAAACCAATGCGTACTGTTGTTTTAGAAAAACGACTCGGAGCGAAGGAGGTTGGGCGGTGGTTCGGCTACATTTCTAAACAGTCGAAATAAAAAATCGTAACTACAGATTTTCGAAATGTGTTTCCACACAAGTAAGATCTGAAATGTATGAACGATTATTAATTTTGTAATATCATATCAATATTTTTATTATTTCAAAATTAACTGTCGACGTTTTTTCGATAATTTTTTTCCGTATTTCTCGATTTGTAGAAAAACTATATAAATCAAATTTTGAAACGAACTTCCCAAAGAGTTAACTAGACGTAAGCACGACAAATATGTTAGTGAAGTAGTCACTAGTTTTATTTTTCTCGTTATCATTTATAAATTCGTCTCTCCCGGTCTACAAATCTTTCTGTCGGGTCCTTTTTTAACACGTTTTTCGGTAACGACGGAAAAAGATTTCGGAGACAATGAGTGACGAACCGGTGTTTGTGTGAAACAAATAAACATTGTTTGTTTTGTCATTGTTGTTGTTATTTGCAGGCAGAAAATACTAAGTTATTTGTGTGCGCGTGAAAGAGGTTTTTAGATCAAGAGAACTTCAGTTAAGTAATTTGCCCAATGGGGGTAGCCTTTTTGACGAGCTGGCGCGCAGAGGGCGGTCATGCGGTAGCGCCACGTGTTCTTTTGTGTATATTTTGGACCTCAACCTTGTGGCCGTTTCATGAATATTCTCGCCCAACAGTGACAAATATGTGTGTAATGAACGGTGAAAAAAAAAACGAAACGAAAATGAAAAAACGTGCGAAAATTCCTTTCGATTTTCAGCCACAGAAAGTAGGTATATCGTAGGCTTGTGGGCCGCGGGCAGCGTGGAACTGGGCCGTGGACCATAAAATAACACTAACGTGTATATTTAAAATAATATTATAATATACCTCGTAATACCTAATAATACGCGTCGGAGACTCGAGAGTGATTTAAGTCCATCAATGTCGTTTACAATTTTGACACGGATGTCTATGGTTTTTTCTTCTGAAAATCTACGGGGAAAAAATCATTACACTGTGTAGTTATATCCCCAGGGTGTTAAATTTCTACACGTGTTTCTTATTTCTTGCGATAAAACTTCCACACGATAATTATTATAAGAACGTTAAACGCGTGAACGATAGACGGCGTTTATTACATTATTTATTTATTATTATTCTAGTACGGTTTTATTGGGTTTTAAAATTCGACGCCATTAAAGTATTGAGTTCCGATATTGTAGATTAGATATTTTCAATGTTTAAATATAAAAAAGTATGCACGTGCTCGGGGCGTAAAACCAATTTTCTTTTTTTCGGATAGTTTTTTCCATATTATCTTCTCCATGTTTTTTTAAATTAATCACTGTATATAATTATAAGGTAATAAATGATGAAAAGCTAATAAAATATTATATTATATCTACATGACGGAGTATAATATTGACTTGAATTACGGTTAAAAGGGCGGCGAAAACTAATTACATTTTAGGTTTTTTTTTTTCCCGTACCGTCATACAACAAATTTTAATTAAAATACGTATACTAGGAAGAAATCAGCGGAATGATTTTTTCCATTTTTAACCGCGATTTAATAAAACCTAAAATTCTCTGTCGCGAACTCGATTCGCAATTGAAATCGCGTCTGTTTATTTCAAACGAAACGTACTTGTTTAACTAGTTTGATTTTCATTGTCTATAGGTTATATAAAATCTATTTATACGACACGTTCGAAGATTTCAACGCGGCTAATTTATTTCCAAAAAAAAAAAAACGGTCCATCATGAAAATCTATCGCTCGCTATATTTTAAAATATAATAATATACAATACAAAAAGAACAAGTGAACTAACATTAAAATGTTATAGACTCGCGTATAAAGTGTTTGCGTTTAAACAACGTGTTTGCGCGAGTCCATTTCCGTGCTGTCGAATAGAAACTCGAATAAAAATGTAGAGCGTATTTACAAAAAAAGAACGTGGCATCATCCGGAGACGAAGAAATTAAAAACCATTTCCCGAGGGGATTAGACGCTGCGATTTGTTCTCTATGTGCGCATGTTCCTTATACATGCGTCGCGCACAACGTATAGCAAAGTAATTAAATTAGATGTATTTTCTTTGTCCGGCACGACGACGTGCGGATCGATATCGTACAGCGCGCCGGTGTGATAAGGAATTTGAAGACGGATTTTAATTCGCCGTCCAAGTGAAGAGACGTGCGCGTAAATCGTGTACTTTCTATTTTGTCGTCTCTTAAAATATTAACGTTTTCACGTTTGTTTCGACGTATTCGAGTAATATTGCCGCAAAAATGATCGAGACCTATTTGACAATCTGAAAAACTTCCAAACAGTTCGTTAATGGATGAAAACAAACACGTCGCCGTCGATTCCGGCAAATACCGGATATGCGTGTACTGATATCAGATTATTACGTTTTTATTTCAGTGCGGTTTATTCGCAACGAAAATAATTTATCTAGAGAAAGCATACCGCCTACTACAGTACAGTATATTATAAATGAAAACACGCGAGCCGAACGAAATAATACATTTTTAACTTGTTGTTTACACGCCGAAGAAAAATCGTCCGTAAAACATAAAGCGGTTCGTAAACGATTACGTTTCGAGAATACGCGCAGATTGCTTGTATTTTATATATATACGAGTATATATAAAGCGGATTAAGAAGAAAACTATTTACCTGCGGGTTTCTGTTAGCAAGACCGAAACGCCTAAGCTTTATTTCAGTTCACGAGGTTTTATGATACACGCAATATCTCTCTAATCGTATTTCATATCACCGAATTACGGTGTTTTTCTCCTTAAAAATGATTGCTAGCGGTCACCGCTATAACGGACATAAAAGCGACCGAGCGCCCCGACAACGGTGTAACGCGATTGCAGAATCATCATCAGTCGACAAATAAAACGGTTTTACACAAGACAAAAATATTCGTTCGAGTCGTTTTTAAGAAAATATCGACTTGATTCGGTGAAATTTGTTTCGTTAATCTTTTGTTGTCGGACGTTATTTCCATTTCGATCCATGTGCTTTGCTCGTATTTCAGACGTCGCGTACGAATTATCACGATTTTAACGTTTTCAAAATTCACCTACCGGCTTTCAGATTAAACGCTCGACTTTTCTCCGAGCGCCGAATGCCGAATTAATTTAAAACCATTATATTTTAAACATTTTCAATTGCGAGCGAATAAAAAAAAAAAAAAAATTGGACTTTTCATCTCGATTATCAGTTTTAACCATCAAAGAGGAGTCAAACCTACGTTTTATTTGAACTACTAAAATATTTTTTGTCCTTTTTATTATCATTTTGCCTTTTTATGTTTTTTTCCTCTCTGTTGATTTCCAAGAGATAGTCGCATATAATGATCACAAAGCATATTTATGTCGGAATACTATATTTTATTTTTCATTTTTGTCTTTGACTTGTCGTTATTTTTATTTTTGAAAAAAAAAAAAGAAGAGAACACGGACAAAATAATACGGACGTTTGCGTGGTCCGTATTTACAATCCCGCCGTACATGTCAGCACAATATTTCATAACGACGTGTAAGTAAATTAACGTACTCTATCGCCGCCATACTATGAATATGATATTGCCAGCAATTCGCCGAGAAATAATGAAAAGATTACACATTCATGTGTAATATTATGTACCAAAGTGAACGGAGGTAATTTTTGTTCATAATTGTTAATGTTATTTATAATAAATAAATTCGAATAATTCGAATAGATATACCTATAATTCGAAAACCGTCGGCGTATGGAGTCGACGATTTATTTTTAAATCAAAACTCGTTCGCTTGTTGTTGTATTTACTTTGTTACCGAAATGTCGATCGGGCACGGGAATTTCGAATTTCTAGAGCAACGCGTAATGAAGAATATTATTATTCACACATGTTTACCACGAGCAATATTATCGTCGTGAACATTTATTTAATTTAATTATTTTCATCGTATTTTGTAGGCATGCGAAAACAATATACTCGGTGGTTGTCATGCAGATACTATCGTCTCGAATAGATACGCGATTCCGTCGTGTGGCGTCACTGTACGAGACAGGTAATTATTTCAATTTTCTTCTAATTAAAATTTAAGTCGACGCGTTTAATATAAAATATAATCATAACATCCGCATACTACGTACGAGCATGCTTCGATATTGTCGATATCGTTTATTTAAAACTAAACTAGGATGTTTGGGTAAGACGTGGGATTTGAGTGGACGAGATTCTTTAGTTTTGAAAACAATGACATCCCGTTGCAATAAAATAAAAAAAAAATAATTCCCAAAGAAATCCACGAGCATATTATATTATAATACTCACGATAAAAATGATATTTGCATATTTATTTATGAAATTTCAAAACCATTATGTTCCGAGTTTTGTTTAAAACCTCTCTTGATATTAATTCTCAAATTCTTTGTCTATACGTTATCTATATTGTACCGGTCGAAGTCTATTGAATTTCGGCACAATCGTTTTTCAATAGAAAGCAAATCTCAAATTAATATTCAATTTATATATATCTATCAGATTATAAAAATTAAAACGTATAAATTAAGGCCGTTAAACTATTCAAGTTTAGTATTCGAAATGTTTTAAATTAATTATTCGTACTCGTATTTTTATAAAAATGATATACTGCTGTCAATATTGGATATTTCATGTACGGATTAATATTACAAACCACACACGCGTGTTCCGAGAAAACGTCGTCGTACGCGGTAAATACATAACATTTTTTTAACAAAGCGATTTTCGTTAACGCGACAGTAAAAAACTATATATATATTGTTCACCTGTAAAGCACACAGTGATAAAAAACAAATCGAATTTGTCGGTCGTAAACTCAATTTTACTACCTATATTTTAACGTTATTTAAAAGAACTAAGGACGCTCTTCGATTTTTATTCATCTACTGATATACGTAATATCACGTAATAATATTGTAAATTATATTTTTTAATACGAAATAACACCTATTTATTTTATCACTATCCGGAGTATTGTTGTAATACTCACTACAGCTACGAATATAATTTTACTTTATTTTTCGTTCAATGTGAATTTTTCATTCCACCTCGTAAAATAACGCGAACGCGTCATATTATTATTATATTATAATAATACGACAATTATTATTATTATTCAATAATCATAATATGATAACATTGTCGCTATGAATTATTTATACTGCGTGCACCTACACGTGTTAGCGCCGATCAAACGCACTAGTTTTTATTTAAATTCTATATCCAGGGACCGAGGATAAAGGATACGTTTTAAACGAATTATTATTATTCAAATTTAAATACGGCGAGACGTCGATAATCCCTGCTATTCATCCGAAACGTCAACATCCGAACTTAAAATTAAACTATAAACCAAATCTTTTCATTGTAAAACCAAAAGTATTTTCACTCCACTCGAAATTTAGAAGAAAAAAACGTTCTGCGTCTAGTGAGAAAATAAAGTTATATTTTATATAAACACGATAATGCGTCATAAATATAGTATTTATTATTATTATGAATTTACGATGCGTTTGTTTAATGTAATAGTCGGGGTTCAAAAACGTAGCACGACATCAATTGATCGATTATTTTCGTTTCCAATCGATAAATCCCAAATATTCCTCTCTAGCCCTGGCGGCTGGTTTGAAGTCATTATAACGACGATCCGCCGTAAGAATTTTACTATTTCAAAATACTGTAATTTGAATTTTCTACCGTCGTATTTTTTTAATTTTTTTATTTGTGACTCACAGGTGTCTCGTGCGGTTTTGCGCAGGAATTAAAAGTACCACCGAGGAAATGCAAATTCCAAGTATTATTCGAGGGACATCCCGCGTACACAAGTAAAGTAAAATTAAAACTCGTCGTCGCGTTCAATTCGTTTTATAAATAACGTAACTATGGTTTCATAGTCGATTTTAGAATAAATAATAATAATAAATTCATAATAATAATATATTATACTTATAATTTAATCATTTCTAATTATAAACAACTTTAAACGAGTATGGTAATTATGTTAAACTTTAAACGAACCGTTAAAATAAATAAACATAATGAAAAAACACAAATAATAATTATTTTAGAAAACAAATCAAAATTACAGTTTGCGTGTTATATTTATGTACTCTATTTTGGTATAAACATAATTACTTTTATATAAATTTGATAGGAAGTTTAAACATACGTTACCTATTAAATGCGTATTAAAACTCAATAAAATAACGTTCTACCGTGCTTGTTTCTAAACAAGTAAGCTTATTATACTTCTAATCTGTTTACATAAAATATTACGTTTTACCGGTATTATTATTATAATAATAAATAATTCAAATACATTTTATTAACAGTTTTAGCCTTGGGATCGTAGATATTTCGTAGTTAAATCGTGTAACTACTTATTGAAAGTTAAATATTTTACTTTGTTAATATCGTAATAATTTATATTTAATTTTCAATAACGAAATAAATTGTATTTTTTTTTCTAGATTTATTTCACTTGACGCCGTCGCAATATTATTATTTTTTAAAAAAAAAAAAACGTTTTCTCGTCTCGACATTATTTCGGATCGAAACGTACCTAATTAATATTTACACGTTTAGTGTCGTGAATAGAAATTCGTCTGTAAATCAACGCCGCCGCCGGGATAATTCAGACTGTTAAATTGGCATATAAATTAAGACGTGTCGACTGACACTCGAATTCGTTGGCGAACACAGTGAAAATATTATCCGGCTTACTGTGTGAAACGAATCGCTCGCGTTATTTGTTTTTACACGTTTCCGTTAAAAATCGATACCAACCTAGTCCGCGCCGTTTTTTTTTTTCTTTTTTTTCCGTCGGAAAATGTAATTTCGTTTCCGGGCATTTTCAACGTCGCGGTCCACGCCGCCGTCGGATTCGAAGCCGCGCAGACGGATCTCGGCGTGCGAATAAATTGATAAATTCGAACGCCATCGATTTCAAAACACAATATTATTGGCGTTTTCCATAATGGTGGCGCGATTTTTTCATAACATCGATTTCACGGCGGCGCGGCGCGGGGCCGGGGCGCGCGCACGTCGGATTTTCTTTTCTTTCTAACAACATTATTTCCACCCGACGAGTTGGTTTTTTCTCCTCTCTCTCCCGTGCACACAAGAAACACTAGAAACACTGGACCGGAGAAAACGTCATCCGCAGCGTTCAATTAGACCGGCCGTTGGGTCACCCCGCCGCCGTGATGTTGATGTACGACGACGCCGTCGTCGGGGAGTTTGGTACTGCGGTTATTTTTCCTGCGAATTCTTCTTCCAGAAAGTTCTCGCGGGTTCCGGCGCGTACGCACCAAGTATAATATGTATATAATAATAACAGTAATAATTACGCGAAAACGATCGACGGACGGCAGGACGGGGGGGAAGGAGATAAATACAAAAGAAGCTTTAGTTACGTGCCAAAAATAAACAGAACACCGACACAGAGTCGGTATGAAATACACAAGGTGGAAAAAAAAACAAAATCGTTCCGAATCACCGAAAATTATAATATAGTACGTACGTGTATAATAACGTCTACCTGCGTCCGCGTCTTCTCGCGGTTTTTTTCCGCCCCTTCTCCGGAAACGGCGCGTTTTATATCCGGTGAAAATCGTCACGCTCGACCGGGTCCGGTGGTCAGTGAAACAAAATAACACCTTTGTGCGCGGGGACAAAATATAGCTTATACGCGCCGGTAGACGTGCAGTAAAAAACACGCACGCACGCGGCGCGGCGGTGGTTCGAGTCTCGATTCGTAGCGGGCGCTCGTATTGTCGTTTGAACAGAGATTTTTTCTAGAAACCTCGTAATCTCGGATCGCCAACAGATTTATGTACGGCGGTCCGGGGTATATTGTTTTATTTATCTAATGTGCTTATTTCGGTTTAAAAACGTATACGTTATCCTCCGCCCGCCGCCGCCGATAAACGATATAGAGGAAAATATGAGAAATGGAAACTCGTAAAACTACGTATGTACACGTCATATATTATTGGTTTATTGTAGAACGCGAAACCGAAAACCTTATTTTTCGTCGTCGTGGCGTGTATACGTATTACGTATGGCGAACTGCTCGGGCGCGATACGACGCGTTTTATAATACGCTGTATTTTATTATTATTATTATTATATTTTTTTTTTTTTGTCGACCGACGTGAAACGAAAACGTAAAACGGAAAAAAAATAAATATCCTAATGAATTCGTGCTAATCTTTTCTCTGGTTTACGTTGTTACGGAGACGTATAGTTCTGCATTCGTCTCCGGGAACGGTTTAATAAGCTGAAAGTTTACTCGCGCCGAATCGTTTGATTTCGAAACTCTCGACTAAATGTTGGTTTTCTAAAGGAGTAAAATGTAAACAATTTATAAACTATACGCTGTGTAGTAATATACGTATATTAAAACTGTATTTAATAAGCGTTTCTTCTCCCCCCCCCCCCCGGATAAATTCAACTATACCGGTATAGTATTTGTTTTTTACGATTTCGAAATATTTAATACCGGAATAAATCGGCTCTTATTTTATATTACATGGTCGTACAAGTGATATAATCTCGAACAAATATTTGATCGTTATTACGTTAAATTATAAACTTGAAAACTATAAGACATACGTACTATATTATTATTTTGTAAACAACGATTTTTCATCGCGAAACGTTTATGGGTATACACGCTACGCGAACGTATTACTAATCATACTTTACGAACTCGACTCGTGTCATTAATATTACGTAAATAAATATTACGTAATACGTTTGTTTGATCATAATATTGTACGCGTATATAACTACGTTATATTTGTCAGCTTTCCAAAGCTCATATAAATGTGATAATTATGAATGATATCGAACCGGGTATTATGTAATTTTATTGCTGTTCTCGATAGAATTGTTGCCGATGAGGATTAATTGAACGCCGACGTGGTTATACTCGTACACGTATGTCTACTCCTCGTTGGATTCAATTAAAACTTAAGATTTTACACGGGCACGCTTGTTTCTGAACGTATGTAATAGTATACAATATTATAGATCGCACTTGTTGAAATTAAAATTACGAATAAGTATACGTAATACGAGTAATTCTAATTGGTATAATAATCGCGTTTTAAATATAAATATATAATTATAAATTGTGCGGTTTGAAAAAATAAATAAATATCACGCGACGACTGAAAAACACACGCCTGCCCGCTCTCGACGAAAGGTAAAAATAAATTCAAGGTAAAAAAAAAAGGAAAAATAAAAAAAAAAATACATAGTTGTCACGGCGGCGGCGCGGCGGCGCCGGTGAAAAATAACCACTAAGAGACTATTTCTGAGAGTCTCGAGGGTCCGATTTCACGAATGAACATTTCCCAGACAGGCCGTAATAAAACTAAATTTAACTAATTAAAAATTCAAATCGCTGCATTTTTCATTCGAAACTCGGTAACCCGAATGACGTACATTTTAAAACGAACTGTACAATACTATTCGCGCGAAGGCAAGTTTATTATTTATCCGAAATACGTAAACTATCCCCACGACGTGCCCCGCGAGCTATTGTCACCGACATATTATTATTATTATTATTATTATTATTATTATACGCGACGGCGGCGGTTTGCCGAGTATGATTAACAGTGATGTTTATAATTTTTGTTTTTAGTCGTCACGTTTGCTTTTCGGCCTTGTGTTGCCCAGATTGCAGTACTATCGGGAAAAAACGAACCTCCTGCGGGCACTTGCCCACCTCGTGCCGTTCGATTAGTCGTTTTTCATTCGGACACAGCGTCCATCGTACGCGATAAACGATCGCTGCCTACTACCTCGTTCGCATGAGCAAATATATCATATCATAATCGTAAGAACTGCATATAGTGCACAGCTGTATGCCGACGTTTTTACATACGCTCGTCGTCTTATTGCGACGCGAGTTTGATGTTTAATAATTACGTATATTATTATTATTCACCGGATATGCATTATGTAAGGCGAACCGTATCTTAGAAATGAAATATATACTCCCACGGCGGCGCAAGTATTACCTACCCACATGTTATTAAAATATAATACGCGTACGTATATATTTATGTTGTAGTAGTCGGCCGACCGGCGCGGCGGCGGACGGCTATTTGGTTAACTAGGAATTTAATAGATCTTATTATACATAGACATAAATGAAATATTTTCAAAAGAATGTCCGTATAGCGGCGGCGTTACGGATAAAGCACGAATTCCATTTTGTTCCGATATTTGACCTGAAAATATAATCAAGTACGTCTATGATGCGCGGGTTTTTTTTTTTACATTTTACATTTTACATTTTGTTTAATATTTTTCCACCGAGTGCATACTTAAATATTATAATAATGCATTAGCGAGGACGACAGACAACGTACGTTTCGCCTATCTCTTTCCTAATCGAATTTCATAGTTCTGGCAGGCAGTATCAACGACATTGTATACATTATTGGTTATTTTAATGTGCTCGATGACTTTCCGCATTAGCCAGACGATCTCCCGCGACGACCGTTATCCCGCCGATTTACTTATCGGGGGAGGGGGGCCGTAGAAATACAACCGCTTCGCCAAAACGCAATGGAATAAAGAAAGCCAGATTTCTATTTCTAAATTTCAAATTCCTTCGTGATCTTTTGAGGGGACTGAGAAAACGTTTCTGCAGCTTCCGGCGAGGATAACCGCTGCCTGCGGGAAAAAATGCTGAAAATCATCGAACCAATTGTCTCGATACGGTCAAAACTATTAAATTATTCGATATATAAGCGATGAGTTGGTGTAGTCTCGTCGGTAAGTGAATACAAACGGTTGTAAACACAATAATGTTAAACACACGCGTGCTTTGTCCACGTCGCGTCGGTATAATAATAGCATTTCTTTTCGAAAAAAATGAAATACAAATAAATTAGAAATCGAAAAAAAGAAACCGCATGTACACATAAAAAAAAAATGCACGTAGACGAGACCGAAAATATTTGAAGAGTAATAAAACGGTGTAAGAACACTGGATTCAGATATCCATTTGCCGGTCATGTGCAGCTTCATCAGTTTCCATACAATGAAATGTTCATTACAGTGACTACGTGTGTTGTTTGCTTAAAACGAGACTTTAAGAAGGAGAAGAAGAAAAAACCTCTTATTTATTTTGAAATACGACGTTTTGGAAATAAACGAACGCTCTGCTCTCTGCCGTACGAGTGTGCTCGCGCGCGGTTAGTACGGACAGTCATTATACTCGTGTGCGACCTGTCCTGCAGTTATCGACGATAATTTATTATACGGTTTGTTTGAGCCGGAACGAAACGCGGAACACAATATTATACAACTATTCATTCGAGAACGGTTATTGATATTATTTTTTTTATTATCTTTCTACACGAAATTAACGAATTACGACTATTTGTCGTCGAAACTTTCGCGCCTGTATTTTCGCGCAAAGTATATTCTGCATTTTCGTAGCTATCAGCTATTATATTTTAATCTAAACGTTTTTCTTCAATCGAACGGTACATCGTTTCCATAATACGCAAACTATAAATATTAATATTATATATTATGGTAGAAAAAAACGAATCGCGCCGTGCGTTTGATAACGAACAATATTATTATGACGGCGGCGGCGGCGGCGGCGTTAAGAACAAATCGACACGCGTTATAATGGAATACTTCATTCTCACCGTCGATCCACTGAAAGAGTGCCGACCGTGTTCGAAAATTAAAACGCGTTACTACATTGTGCCGCATTGTCGTATTGTTTCGTCCGTCTACGGCGTAAAAAGTTATCCATTTAGTATTATAATATACGCATTGTCGGAAGCCCCCTATAACCACCGGCGCGCCGTCGCGAGGTAACAATGCACGCGCGCATTTGGATGATGACAATTTCATTTGATGAATCATTTGCACGAAGCGAATATCCAGTTCGCGATCGAACGCGCGAATAATAGTGGAAGTGACATTGGTCACAATGCGTTCCGCGCGTTTAATATTTACCGAGTACTGTACTTGGTTTTTTTTTTTTTATTTATTTATTTCACGGCGTTTTTTCTTTCTTTTCGGTAGTTAAAAGATGAAAATCGATATTGGAATAGGTTTTTTTTTTTTTTTTTTTTATGAACCGTTAAAACTCATATATTATATCGTCGTATACACCACGATATATTATTATTGTATTAATTTATATATTTTTCGAATTTAATAGTTTTTAGAGTCGCGCGTTGTAATTATTATTACAACACGCCCAACGGTAGGTATATATTATAATATTATTATTATTATTGTTACAGACGATTTTCGGCGGTCGTTTTCATCATTTTACGGCGCGCGGCGGCGGCGGCGGTTCGATAGCGAAACCAGCAAAAGCCACGATATCCTGCGGCCTCTTTCGGTATAGAAATTAAAATCCAGTGCGCATCCGTCGTGTCGAGGCGAAAACACCGAAAACACTCGTATGCGATTTCCAGAAGGGGAGAGAACGACGTTTTATTCCACGCGATCGATATATCACGTATATTTTGTCGTAGGTACGTTCGTTCGGTTACGTATTACTTACTATACGAATTAAAATAATACGCTCATGTCGACCGTGCGATAAACTTACATTATTCACGCGGTGTATGATATTTTACTTTTTACGAATGGCTGAGTAATGAAATTTCCATAAAAGCCTTTTAGCTTAAAGAGTTACAACACTTCAGAGTGCGGGGGCGACCTGCATAACATTATTTTATCATATAATACATAATGTATAAACGCGTGTTACGGCAGATACAGTAGTTTACACTAGTTGATTAAATATCGTAGTAGAAATATAGCGTGTCGTTATTCTCGTACCTACTCCCGGGCACTCTTGCCACGAGGACGAGGACGAGGAAAATTTCATTTTGTAATAATTATTATGCTCTCTCTCGTCACTTTTCCGGAAAAGCAAGCCGCCGCGAGAAAACGAGTGCACACCGCCATGATATACAAACGGCGCGGCGGACGGTCACAGTGCCGATCAATATCCTCAAAATCCGATTCGGTCAAATTTATCAATCGTAATTATTTGAGAAACGAGTGAATATTTGGAATTCGACGATCTCGACAAACTCGTTCGAAAAAAAAAAAAGGTAATAAAAAATACTCCGTCCTTCACTTTTAAAAAAGACGAGATAACTCGCGCGAGTAGTAGTATATATTAAGTAGATATCGGAAAAGGAGGGGTTTTGCGGAGGCTTAGTCGTACGAGTATTTTTTCTCAAGCATCCCCGCGAATACGTTTTTTTTTTTTTTTATATATTTGGCTATAATTTGATTAAATCTGAAACGACTGTGGTCGAAATTATTGTAAAAAATTGACATTTTCAAATGAATAATAATTATCAAAGACGCGTTTCTCAATTTAATAACATGGTCGATTTGTGAAAGAAGCTTATTGTCTTTGGGAAACGGTTAAGGATTATAATGTTATATATTTATATATTATATATATATAACATTATTGTCGCCATACGCTCGCGTGAGACGGCAGTTTATTAATATCGTATTTTATTGGTTCTGAACGGCGGCGTATGAGATACGTACACAGACTTCATAGACGACGGGGACGGCAACGCGGACCCCGATCGGTTTATTTAAAAGACTACCGACTTTTGATTAATATTATTTTTCAATAAGATCGTACTCTCTCCGCCGCGCCGCCGCGCGCCGTGCCGTGGAATAATTCCAGAGTTGTTCAAAAGAAAAATACTCGAAATGCCGACGGCGGGGGCTCGGGTCGGGAAAAATTCTACACATTTCATTATGAATATTGTATTGATAATAATATTTATATTATTCACTGGCGCACGTGATAAACGTAAACCCGGATCGCGCTTAAAGTGTCAATAAAAATCACAATAACGGTCTGTCTCGAGGAATTCAATTATAATTTATAATCTACATTTTTATTTTTTATTCTCGTCGAGGACAGTTTATATTTCGAATATCGTTGGCAAACAAAAACGTTTAATGTTTTATCGGCGAGATATTCAAATTTATTTAATACTACCCGCAAACACACGGGCAGTGGTGCTCGACGACGAAATCAATATACGAGTACCTAATACCGCGACGACGATGTAACGGGAATTATTAAATTTGACGGTGCGGTTCACGGCGGGCGGTGTCTAAGGTAGTATTTATTATTATCATTTTTTTTTTTTTCTTCACGTCCGACGAACAAATAAGACGTTGCGATTCGTGCATTTTTCACTAAAATATAATATTATTGTAATATACGGAGGATCTGCTGTAGTAGTACGTCTATATTATTCCAAAACGAATTCGCTTTAACAATCACGACGACGACGTGTCGTCTCAAGCGAATCGATCTTTTTTCCCTTTTTTTTTTTTTAATTTACTTTCGGCAAAAAAGGCGTCGGAGGAAAACCTAAATAATAATAATAATAATATGCTCGTTCGTGCTGCTGCTGACGACACGATTTATTTTCATCGTGAAATTCGTTTACGCGTACGTCTATTATTATTATATCGGAGCGCGTGATTTTTTTTTTTTTTTTTTGCGGCACAAATAATTATTATAAACCAATACAATTGTATTAACGTTAACGTGACATAAACATTCGGCGCCGGCGGCGTCTCTCTATTCACGCGCGTTAATTCACGCCGTTTTGTATAGCACATCGGACCGGGATTTAACGACGACGACACTTACACGCGGGTATTATATTATTATAATAATCGAATAGTGTCGAGTGCGAATTTTTTTTGTATTGTCGCGTTTATATATTATATTTTATTCGTATCGATCGTAAATAAATAACGACGAAAAAGAAAAGAAAACCGGGTATGGAAATTTCGAACCTGCGGGCGCGACTATAGGACAATCGCCGAGGATGTCGTCCGCCCTCACCCCGAACAACGCCTCTCAGGCAGGTTATGCGTTCATTTCCGCATAACATTACATAAAAACGAGTGCTACGATTTTAATAATATAACTCTGACGTTTGAATTGAATCGTCTCGATGAACCGTACAGCTGGCGCAGTTAAATATTATATTACAAAACGATTAATAGGAAAAAAACACACGAATGTCGACACTGGTAACCGATGGAAAATAAATACGTAACCATAGCAAAACTTGGTATAGTGACAACAAGATCATCGAGATGAACAAGTCGTTCGGATATCCGCTTTGATCACCGGCGTCATCGCTTTTTCTAGTCTGATTCGATAAAATCGAATCGATCGCTACGGTCAACTTGGTCTACTACTGTAGTAATTCTGTAATAATATGAAATGTTTGGAACAGGGTCAACGAGATGCTTACGGCGACTAATCGAAAAACGGGGTGTCGTGAAAATACGTATACGAGTTTTCCTGTCGAGTCGACACACTACTTACGCGAGTATGCTGTCCGCCACCGCGGTGCCGTAGCTTACGAGACTTGGATGGTCATCTTCTAATTTTCCTATACCACACGAAAATATCGATTTATTTCGATGTGCCTTATTATCATGAGAAACCCGAGAAATAATTCGTTTCCCGACGAGTATAGACTCGACGATTCACAACTACGGTTTACAAAATCGTTATTGCACCACCGAGTCTGTAGACATTGGAAAAGGACGACGACGTATAAAGCCGAGCCGCGCGCGTATCGATTCCGACAGACCCAGAGACTGAAAATCGCAGTTTCCAATCCTCTTAACTCGAGTGCGCTTAAAATTATAGGTACGCTCGTATATACGTATGTGTGTATAGTAAACTCTCAATAACTCGAACCACGATAGTTAAATAAAAAAAAAAAAAAATCCACGAATCGAACTAAACGCTATAGGTCTCCCGAGAAAACCTATAAAGTTGGAAAAATAATCGTATTTCGGTCAGAATCT